>VMDO01003038.1:0-152573 GCA_007922755.1 Pedetes capensis
CAGGAGGATCATAGTTTTGAGACCAGAGGTGGCGTGCGTAACTTAGTGAGACCCAGTCTCAATTTAAAAAAAGCGGGGGGGGGGGGGGATTTGAGGGTACAGCTTAGTGGCAGAGAACTCACAAACTATGTGCTTTGCCCTCCCAGTAGGGAAAAAAATAATAAAAAAAGGAGCTGGGGATACAGCCCAGCAGTAGAGTATTTGTAAAGTATTTGAAGTCCAAGGTTCAACCTACTAGTGCCACAAAAAAAAATAAAAAATAAAAATAAAAAAGGATCTGAGCATGCAGCTTGCAAACAGAGCTTGCAAGGTATGTATGCCCAAGGCTCTGGGTTCAGCCCTCCAGTACTGCAAAAAGAAAAAAAGGAATCTAACCCAGCCAGCAAGGGGAGGAAGAGGTGGAAGGATCACAAGTTCAAGGTCAGCCTGGGCTACATAGCAAGACCTCCTTAAAAAAAAAAAAATTCTATAATCCACTCCCAAATCATTCTGACTAGCTGATTACATTCTTTCTTTCTTTTGACATTAAAAAAACAAACTGTTGTAACCAGAACACTCTTATCCCTATTCAGATTTATACCAGTTTTTTCTTTTGCTACCCAGGGTAGCCAGGAAGTCTGCCATGATATCCTACACTCCATTAGTGGTAATTAGGTTCTCCCAGCCTAACCCAACCCTGACCCCATGGAAAGGTTATAAGATTGTATAAAAATTCATCCCAACCCCCAATGCATCACCTACCACATCCCCCCAGGCCTACCCTACCACCACCTACTGTGAGAAGGTAAAAGAAACACCTTTTCCTCCTGCCTGCTAAAACTATTCATTTTCAACCCATTTCCCTAAATACTACTCCTAACACCTCATGTGAAGACCTGAAAATGATGGGGAAGGAAACGCCTCAGGCATCCCAGCAGGGGGACCAGCTCCTGTGGCAAAATCAGGACATCAAAAGAGACAACTGCTGAGTATAGAATCCCGGACTGCTACCCTGAATTTCCCAAGGGAAAACACAGGCCCACATGGTTCCAGGAGACAGGAGACCTCTATCCCAGGTTGAAGAGCCCACTCACAGTCTGGCACTCTCATCACCATCTCCTTTGCTTTTCTCTTCCCCACTTGTCAGTTAGTGGCTACAGTTAGGCTACTGCATTGTCCTGGGCGCTGGCACTGGCCTGCCAACCTCATTGGTATTGCTGTCCTGTCCACTTCCTTGGTCTGCACAGTAGCTCCCTATTCAGCATCACTGGTAAGAACCACCACCACTTACCCTCCCTCAGGCCACCACCAGAGCAGAGGGCAGAGCTAGCTACCACCTGCTTTTGGAACCACCCAGCCCTTTCTTCTTCCTCGTGCCACAGCCAAACCCCACACCCCAGCCCCTACCCACAGCTTTCACAGACATGAACATTTCCAAGCTACACCGACTGACTTCCTCAGACGGAAGGGGCTCCTCGCCAATTCAAAACCCGATGCCAAATGGGTGGTAGCTTCCGGGCCTGGGGCTCTGCCCTCAAGAGCCAGAGCACAGCACTCTCTCTTCCAGACAGAGACACACTGGAGGAGAAATGCTGGGAACAGTGAACAACGAGACTAAGATAACCTTAAGCCGAGACACAGAAGGCTAGGAAAGCACCTACCTTAACATGTGACCCCCTGGCAGTGGGCCAGAAACATAATGTGGACAAACTGGAAGAAACCATTTCAAAGAAAGTGGGTATTTTATAGGAGGGAAGCAGGGCATGTGCGCAGGGCTATAATCCCAGCACTTGGGAGGCTGAGGCAGGAGGATCAAGAGTTCACTGCATAGCCCAACCATGGGCTACATAGTAAAACTGTGTCTCAAAAAAAAAAAAGAGGAAGGGAGAGTCTGAAAAAGTAAAGTTTAATTAAAAAATAGTACATATAAAACAACTTCTGACTCATTTTAAGCTCTCCCACAGGGTCTTCACAGGCAAGTCAGTTTCCCAGTGAATCCAGACTAGCTATAAAGATGCACCCACAGTGGACAGGGAGCCAGTCTCTCCTTAACAGATGAATAAGGCAACTTCTACTCAGGCTTGAACAATGTCCAGGATTTAAGGGACCGAGCGGCAAGGCCAGTTTCCCACGAGGTTCAGAAGGCCAGTTTCTTCATCAGCAGATAAACTCTGGAGTCCACTTCAAATCCATGCAGGTTGTTAGCATCGCCCTGCAGCCTCATGAGTAGGCCCCCATAGGACACATAGGCAGAGCTGGAACAGAAGGCCCCACATGAGTCTGAGGTCTGGAGCAGCTGCTACCCAAGAGCTCACCACCCCAGCATAAGACGGAAAAGATACACCCTCCTAGTATACTATCATTGTTGTTGTTGTTGTTAGGTGCTGTCGAGTCGGTATCCGACTCATAGCGACCCTCTGTACAACAGGGGAAACACTATTGTCAGTGCTTCTCTGCTGTTCATAGGGTTTTCAATGGCAGATTGATTTTTGGGAGGGGGTTGCCAGGTCCGTCTCCTAAGCATACAGCACCTGGTGTTCCCAGGCAGTCTCCCATCCAGGTACTAACCAAGCCCGACCCTGCTTAGCTTCCGAGATCTGACGGGATCAGATGCCACAGGGCTATGGAATTCAGACAAAGTCGAATGCACAGATAAGTGCAAAGCAGTGTTCTTTATACCAGCAAAGATGGAAAACATCTATATGTCCCAAATTAGAGGAATGGTCAAATAAAGATATATCTATTTACTGGAATATCATACAGCTATTAAAGTATTTACAAAAAGCTTCAAACTAACATAGGGAAATATATTTTACATGTTAAGCAAAAGGAAAAAACATTGTAATAAACAAGATCTCAAAGGACAAAAGTAAACATTAAAAAACTAGAACAGCCAGGCACGGTGGCACACGCCTGTAATCCCAGCCGCTTGGGAGGTGGAGGCGGGAGGATCGCAAGTTCGAGACCAGAGGCGGTCTGCGTAATTTAGCGAGAACCTGTCTCAAAAGGTAAAAAAAAAAATGGGCTGGGGGCACAGCTCAGTGGTCTAGCACTTGCAAAGCATGCAGGTGCAAGGCCCTGGGTTCAACCCCCAGTACCACAAAAAAAGAAAAGAAAAAAAAAAACCTAGAACAGTCAAAAATGTTTATGTAAAAAGTTCCCTCTGCATATGGAACTATGTTGTTGTTGTTAGGTGCCATCAAGTCGTGTCCAACTCATAGCGACCCTCATAGGGTTTTCAATGGCTGGCTGTTTCGCGAGTGCCTTGGGAGTGGATTGCCACATCCTTCTCCCATTTTTGCGGTGCTGGGAATCAAACTCAGGACTTCAGATACTGCAGAGCAGTACCCTACCAAATGAGCTAAATCCCAGCCCTGTATGGAACTACAGGTGTCTTTTTTCCCTTCTTAACATTATTTCTCTGATTTTCAAATTTCTTACAAAGGGCATAGATTCTTTTAATAAAATTTTAAAGAAAAGAAAACAATAGGCAGGGAAACCAAAGAACTAGGTATTGGGTTTCAGAGTAGCAAAACACACACATACAAAAACAAACAAAAATAAAAAGCCTTAATGCCACATGCAGTTCCCAAGGAAGCTACTCTCCTTTGCACTTTACACAGCAAAATTACCAATTTCTCATTTGGACCACTGGGTCTTGACATCTGGAAATTGGGCGAAGGTGTGAGCAGCCAGTAGTTCAGCCTGGAAACCTCCCCAAACACTTCCTTCTAGGTATCCCTAGGACTGAGGTGCTTCAGAAAGACCCAACACAGAAAGCAAGAGCACAGCCCAGATTCTAAAGCAGGGACATCTGGGAAGGGTTCCCCCAGTCTGTGGAACTCACAGGCGCGTTGCTGCTTCGGTAGAAGTTTCATCCCCCTCGATCCTATACACCTTCCCGTACATCACGTACTCAAACTGGTCAGCCCTAGGGAACAACAGCCACAAAGTCACTCTTCAGAGCGATCACAGTGGAAGAGGCCCTTTTTAAATGGTGACTGGCAACTAAGTGCCAGAATTGTAACAACAGGCACCTGAGAAACATGACCTCACTGAGTTCTCAACAATCCTGTGAGCTAGGCATGACCCTCTCTGTTTTACTGAGGAGTAAACAACCTGAAAGAGGTTGAGAGTATTCGACAAATAAGTGGTAAAGCTGAGAATTGAATTCAGTGGGGCCCAAAGCCCTTCCATCACACCAAGCTTCCTCCCAAGACAGAGGCCCACACAGCTAAGAGTACTCAGGGGTCATTTCCTCAGCCTTTAGAAAGCTACACTGAACAAGCATGTAATCACTGCTATCAATAAATAAACCTGGTTGTTTGAATTTTTTTTTTTTTTTCAGTACTGGAGGTTGAACTCAATGCCTCGTGTGCTAGGCAAGTGCTCTACCACTGGGTTACACCACAGCCTCTTTCTATTTTGTATTTTCTGACATGGTTTCATTAAATTGCACAGGCTGACTCTGGTCTTGAACTCGTGATCCTCATACCCCAGCCTCCCTCCCAAACAGCTAGGATTACAGATGAGGCCACACATCCAGCCTGTTTTATTTTTATTTATTTTTTGTGTGTGTGTGTGTGGTACTGGGGGTTGAACCCAGGACCTCCCACCTGCATACTCTGCAAGTGCTGGACCACAGAGCTGCGCCCCCAGCCATTTTTTTACTTTTTGAGACAGGGTCTCGATAAGTTACGCAAACTGCCTCTGGTCTCGAACTTGCGATCCTCCTGCCTCCGCCACTCGAGCTGCTGGGATTACAGGCATGCGCCACCGCGCCTGGCATGCCTGTTTTAATTTTTAAGTGCAGCATTCCCTGAAGGTTACTCAGACTCTGCTAATAATCATTTATTCCAGGAATTAAATAAAGACCTTTCTACACCACTTATCCACTTAGGTCCACCTCCAACCCCTCACCTGGAAGGCCTATCATCTGTGGGGTTGTATTCACCATCATCCAGAGTACCATCTTCATACAAGGTACTAGCTATGACCAGTCGGAACTTGTCACCTAAAAAGAACAGCAATATCTGTGAATGAAGAATAGCTGAAACCAAGAACCTCTCAGTACTGTGTGTATTCAATACTTACCCAAGTCTACAGGGTAAATCTGAATGTTTACATCTAAGATGAGGTCCATCTTGAAAGATTCACTCTCACAATGCAGTCTAGATACTGAGAAGTAGAAAAAGAGTGATAGGCATCATTACCAGGCCCAGAGCAGACCCTACAGGCAGTCTTCTCTGCTTTTATACACATACCGACTCAGTGAGAACCAGATACACAAGAAGAAAAAGGGCAGAAACTGTGGGGAGTGAATGGGATCCCCAGAAAGAATCAAAAATCCTCTGGCAGCAAATCTAGTAGGTCCAAGGCCAGCCTGGATGATTCAGAACCTGACTCTGGACAAGTTATTCACTCATCCACGGGTTCCCTGCAAATTATCAAGATGTGTAAGAACTGGTGTCTGTACTGAGAAACATCTCAGTCTCCAGACAGAGACAATAAGGAGAAACAATTATCACTCAACGGCAGAATTAAAGGTGTGTACCAAGAGGTTCGCCTGCAGCCTTAGCCCTGTGGCATCCAATCCCATCAGATCTCGGAAGCTAATAAGCAGGGTGGGACCTGGTTAGTGCTTGGATGGGAGACGGCCTAGGAACACCAGGTGCTGTAGGCTTGGGAGACGGACCCGGCAAGCCACTTCCAAAAATCAATCCGCCATTGAAAACCCTATGAACAGCAGAGAAGCACTGCCAATAGTGTTTCCCCTGTTGTATGTAGAGTCGCTATGAGCCGGATACCGACTCCACGGCACCTAACACCACCACCACCACCACCAAGAGGTTAGCTCTAACTCAGACCTTCATAAAGAGGCAGGGTCTGAGGACAATACAAAAATACCACTTAGGTTGACTGGAGGTGGTGCACACTTTTAATCCCAGCATTCAGGAGGATCACAAATACTAGGCCAGCCCGGGTTACAAAAACCTTGTCACAAGAAAATTCTTCAAATTTAAATTCTGTGTGTGGGTGGGTGGGGAGTGTGTGTATTTGGAAGTCAGATAATTGGTTGTGCAGCCTCGGGTGGGTTACTTAGCCTCTCAGAACAAAATGGGGAAGGCACCACCTGTCTCACGGGAACTCTAGAGAGGGATAAGGAAAAGTGTGTGTAAGAGGAGAGCGCCTAATACAGAGTAGTGGTGGTCTGAAGTGCGGTGGAGTCGGGTCCAACTCATGGCGACTCCTAAGTACAACACAAGGAAACACCCGGACACTGTGCCATGCCTGGCACTACGTCAGTGCATCTCTGCTATCTATAGGGTTCTCTATGGCTGCTAGTGTTCCGGAGTGGGCTGCCAGGTCCTTCTGCCGTTTTTGCGGTGCTGGGAACCGAACCCAAAGCCTCAGGGCGCGCAGAGGAGCCTTCTGCCCACTGAGCTAAAGCACAGCCCCGATACAGAGTGCGGCTGTGCTGGGTGCAGGCTGCGGTCGCCCACGCAGCAGGCACGCACGCACGAAACCAAGAAAAGCTGGAGTCTCGGTCTCCCCTCGCGAGGCCTCCTCGGGGAGGCGCCCGCGGCCGCGGCGGCCACGCAAGCGGGCAGCCAGGGGTGCGCCCACTGCCAGCCTCTCCCCAGCCCGCCCACACGCCTTACTTACCCCGGTCAAACTTCTTGCCCTCCGGATCAATGTCTTTCACATCGAAAATATCCTCAAACAGGATGCCCGCCATCGTGAGGGGCTACGGGAGCAGCACAAGCGCTGGGCGCGCGGTCGCCACTGGGAGTCTGCGCTTCCCCCCGCGCGGAGAAGAGCCGACGGGGGAAAATATCGCCCAAGAACGGCGACAAGCGGGCCTAACGGCGCATGCGCACGGACTTGCAGTCACGCGGCCACTTCCGCCCTCTCGGGCTCGGGGCTTCTTAACTTCCGCCCCGAAAAAATTGCCTTGGGGAAACTCTGGCGTCGAGGGCGGGTCTCGGAGCCAGGTGACTCCGCCCAGGGCGGGGACACAACAGGTCCTACCTTGGGCGGAGGTGGCGCGGGGTTTGGCGTTCCGCTGGGGCTCTACTGCGCCCTCTTCGGAGTCCGGCTCCGAGCTAGAGGAATGCGCGGGGCCTAGCCAGCAGGACCTTGATCCTTGGCCCAGAGGAGCCCGGGCCCGGCCCTGCTCAGCAGGTCCGCGCGCCCGCCGAGGGCACAGTCCGCGCCGGGCGCGGGTGGAGCGGGCCCGCCCCAAACCGCCGGCACTGGGGCGCGCTGCCCAGACCCTCGGCTGGCACTGCGGCCCCGCGCGCCAGCTCGGGCCGGCTCGGCCCCGATGGACGCCACCCGCGCCGGACCCGTCCAGTTTGGGGATTTGCCATGATGTCACTGGGGAAGAGGAGAGCCCGCGCCGGCCGGCCCAGAGCTGACTTCCTCACATTGTGCGCCCAGAAAACTGTCCATTCCACTCGGCAGTGCCCGGCCCTCCAGGCCCCTCCTCTGGACCCGATCTTCGTGCTCCTTCGGCCTGGCGCGGTCCCCCTTCCTCTCCCCGCTCCTCCTTCCTCCGGCGCCTCTGGTCCCCAGAGCGCCTGCAGCCTGGTGCTGCGCCCTCCTGCACGCTGGGCGGTTCCTGGGCGCGCGCCCGACACTGCCCACCCTGTGCTGTGCTTCCAGGGACCCTGACAGAGAACGCAGAGCCCCAGCGGGCCGTTCCCTCTGGCGGGGATTCGTCAGCGGCTACTCAGGTTTCCCCTTGGGCCAGGCCAGGGAGAGGCGACCTCTGCTTCCCAACGCCCGCCTTCCAGGAGTGGCCTCCCTAGCTCCGACAGCTTGCTGCCCGCAGGCCTCGCCCACCTCCACCCGCACATCCCGCAGGCCTGGTAGCTCCAGATGCACCTCCCGAGGGGAGCCCCAAGGGAAGGAAGGCTCCCCGTCTGGGTCGCCCCGGCTTTGCTTCTCCCCGTGACGGGGCATATGGCCTCTCCGGCCCATCTGAGCGGCCTGTCCCCGGGGAGAAGGGGCTGCAGCTGACGGCGCGGCTTGAAGAGCCCGGGTTGGAGGGTTCTGCAGCCTGCAGCCCCAAGCTGTCCCGAGCCCCGACATCTTCAGCCCCTCCAGCTCAGCGCGGGGAGCCGGGCTCCGCCACGTGCCAGCGGACACGCCCACGCCTGGCAGGGGGCGAGGATACGCCGGATCGCGACTCCCAGCGCCCCCTGCCGCCTTGCCCAGCCCGGTAGGCGGCCCGGGCAGACCCCGGCCAGGCCAGAGGGCGGAGCCGCGGGGAGGGCCCCGCCCTCGGACCGCCCGTGAGGAGGGGACGAACGGGAGGCTGCGCCTGCGGCGCCCGACCGGGACCCGCCGCACTCTGCGCTCGGCCGCCCGGGCTGCGGGGACCGCACGGGCGCTGGCGCGGGTTCTGCGGGCCGGGCGCCGAGTCCAGGCCGGAGAGCCAGCGGCAGAGGGAGGCGAGGGCAGCGCGTGGAGATGGCGGCCGCAGCGGGCGCGGCGGCGAGGGAAGGGATGGAGCCCCGGGCGCTGCAGTACGAGCAGACCCTGGTAAGTGGAGCCCTGAGAGGGGCGCCCCGTCACCCCTGCCCCAGGGCCTAACCTAACCCCGCCTCAGCCTTCGAGCTGGGGAAACTGCGGCTTGGAGTCTGAGAGGCTGCAGGACCAGAGGCTGGGAGAGCTGCTTTGCTGGCTTGTGGCTAAGGCTGGGGGCCTGCAGAAAACAGTGACACCAGGTGCTTGTCCCAGGTGTCCTCCCCTCGCTCCCGGCAACACACACAGTTCTGAGTCCTCCACCCAGCACCTGAGCCCACACTCCAGCACCCATGGCCCTTCCCAGGATGTTCACACCTTCCTGTCGCTATCGTTCAGAACATTCCTCGTGTCTGTGCCATGTGCCCGGCGCTGTGCTAGACAGAGTCCAAAGTTAGGCAGGTGATGAAATCTGAACCCAGCCCCAGCCCCTGACTTTGAGGGCTCAAAACCTGGCATTGGCAAGAACCCCTCAACTGATCCTCTGGGAAAAGGCGGCCCACCCCCTGCAGGACAGGAGCTTTAGGGAGAGTGGGTGAAGCAGGAATGGGTGTGGGAATTGGGACCTTTGTCCATGCAAGATCTGGTAGGCAGCCCTCACCCACCTCAGGGGTGTCCCTTCACCTCATCAGAAGCAAAGGGCTGAGGCTCTGAGGTGACTAACGGTTCCTACTTTGACTTGGTATTTGAGAAGCCATTGGACCCTTTCTATGTCACTGGGTTGGGGGACCCCAGCCCTGTGAAAAGGAATGAGCCCTTGGCTCCTTTTTATCAGCTTGGCTGGAATTTGCCCAGGAGGGTGGCAGGGAGGAACCTCTGTAGTAGGAGAGGGACTGGGCTGTAACCCAGTTAGGGAGGTGGCCAACTACCAGGAAAGTGACTGTATGAGACAGGATGACTGGGAGAGGTGGCAGGTATAAGTGCAGCAGGTAGAGGGAAAGGCCCGGGGTAGATGGGAGAGATCTGTCAGTCTGCAGGCCGTGGAAGGCAGGCATCTGGCCTCTGAAATGGTGTCTCTAGGGCACCAGCCACATCTCCATCTCCTTTCCTGCCTCTATCTCTGGAATGAGCTCTCAGGGTCAAGCTCGATGGGCAGGGCACCCTCTGCTCCTGCCTCTCCCCATCCCACCAGCCCCTTCCTCTCTCCTTCACCTCCTCCCATGACTGTGTCCGTATCCCCTGCTCTCTCCCCTCCTCAGCTCTCCTCTCTGTTCCTTTCCCTGCCTCTAGCTCCTCTCCTTTCTGCCTCTCCCTTTCCTCACTGTGTCTCTCACCCTCTCTGTGTGTCTCTATCTTTCCCGCCCCCCCACCCCAGCCCCAACAGGAGCCCTTTGTGTCCTGAAGCTCTGCGGGTGGCAGCCAGAATCTACTCCTCCCCACCCCCCAACACATGCCCAGCTTGGCAGGTCTGGCCATAGCTCTGTCCCATGGCCCCAGCATCCACAGTCACAGCCTTGCCATCCAGCCTCTGCCATCCCCTGATCTACCACTGAACTTAGGGCTGCTCCAGAGTGGGGCCGAGGCCACCAAGCACTCTCCACCCACCCAGAGTTTTTCCACTCCCAGCTGGGCTGCAGTATGGTGGGAGGTGGGGGTGGAAAATGGGGACAAGGGGATTAGGTGGCCGGGAGGGGTGCAGCTGAGTTGGTCACAGGCCAGAGGCCCAGCAGGAACGTGATAAGGATTGGGGCCGTGTCTGCTCCTAGGCCCGACTCGGCTGCCCTCAGCTCTACCAGGCTCTTATTGTTACCCATGCGCCCTTGACCATCCCCTTATTCTCTGACCTTCTCTCCTCCCACATCCAGACTGGGCCCTAGGTTTTCTCATCTTCTTCCTTCTCTCGGGCCTTCTCTCCCACTCCTTCTCAGTGCCCCACCCCGACTGTGAGAAGAGGACTGATTATTCTGCCACCCCCAGCGCTGTGTCCCTGTACCTTGGCTGTCCCCATCACTCTGGCCAGGACAGCCCCCACAGTCTGCAATGTGCATTGTTCCCACACTCTGAGCGAGAGTGGGAACTGTGGGTTCCCAAGGGCTATGCAAAGTGGGGGATGGGCAAAGAGGGGTCAAGGCCCCGGGAGCCCTCCCTGCATCCCCACTCAGACCCACACGCTAATGACCCCATCTTGCCCATTGCTCCAGATGTATGGCCGCTATACTCAGGAACTTGGGGCCTTTGCCAAAGAGGAAGCTGCTCGGATTCGCCTGGGAGGGCCTGAGCCCTGGAAGGGGCCCCCTTCCCCTCGGGCTCCCCCAGAGCTCCTGGAATACGGACAGAGCCGTTGCGCCCCCTGCCGCAGTGAGACCTGGGATGGGGCAGGGGAACTGGCCATGTGTGAGGGGGGCAGAGGCCAGTGGGCTGCCGGTGGGGGAGGGGTGGAGACAGGAACAAGTAGGAGCAGGTTGGCGCCAGCTTCCCCATGGCTCTTCCCTCCCCTGCTCCCAGTCTGTTCTGTACGCTGCCACAAGTTCCTCGTGTCCAGGGTGGGTGAAGACTGGATCTTCCTGGTCCTGCTGGGGCTCCTCATGGCCTTGGTCAGCTGGGCCATGGACTACGCCATAGCTGTCTGTCTACAGGGTAAGAGCGAGGGCTGGCAGGGGGAGGGCAGGGAAAGCCATCCTGCTTCTCCATGCCACCTTCGCTGGGCTGGCCACTGACCACCTTCCTCACGTCGTCTGGCTGCCCATTTCCAGGCGTAATCACTGCTGCTCCCCCAGGCCACAGCTTCCTTCACCTTCCCAACTGACCTCTTACCCCGGTGGAGCCCTGTGGGGCCCCTGCCCTTCCCTCTGCAATACTTCCTGGGACAACTTGGCATGCCGCTGTGTTGCCGTGTCCGGGCAGGGCGTGGATGTGTGCACTGGGCTCCAGCAGCCTGTCTTCCCACAGCTCAGCAGTGGATGTCCCAGGGCTTGAACACCAACATCTTACTCCAGTACCTGGCCTGGGTCACCTACCCCGTTGTCCTCATCACGTTCTCAGCGGGATTCACGCAAATCCTGGCCCCGCAGGCTGTCGGTATGGTAGGCGAGAGAGGAGGGCAGGCCTCAAGCCTCCCGGGAGCATCAGACAACAGGCCCCCCCGGGCATGTCGCCCCTGCAGGGTCGGGCATCCCCGAGATGAAAACCATCCTGCGGGGAGTGGTGCTAAAAGAATACCTCACCTTCAAGACCTTTGTGGCGAAGGTCATCGGGCTGACCTGTGCCCTGGGCAGCGGGATGCCCCTGGGCAAAGAGGTAAGCGCAGTATGGGGAATAAAAGAGCTCTGCCAGTAGGAAAGGGGCTGGGCCAAGGTCTGGGTGGGGTGGGTCTCACACCTCACCCCCTGTCCTCACCCCAGGGTCCTTTCGTGCACATTGCAAGTATGTGTGCTGCCCTGCTCAGCAAGTTCCTGTCCCTCTTCGGGGGCATCTATGAGGTAAGGGAGCCCTGCAGGAGGGACGAGAGGGGCAGGCTGCTGAGCCCAGGCTGACGCCCACTCCCCGGCCCCCACTCTTGCCAGAATGAATCCCGGAACACAGAGATGCTGGCGGCCGCCTGTGCTGTGGGCGTGGGCTGCTGCTTCGCCGCACCTATTGGAGGTAGGTGGAGCCCCTCTTGCTCTGCCCCTGAGCCCTTAGGCCAGGCCCAAGCTTCAAGGGCTCTCACTGCCCCTGCAGGCGTCCTGTTCAGCATAGAGGTCACCTCCACCTTCTTCGCTGTGCGGAACTACTGGCGGGGCTTCTTTGCGGCCACATTCAGTGCCTTCATCTTCCGGGTCTTGGCAGTCTGGAACCGGGATGAAGGTGGGGGCACCTGGGAGATGAGGGGGCCCACGATGGTTTGGGTGAGGGATCCATGAAGCTAGGCCTGCATCCCTGCCATCTCCCCTTCAGAGACCATTACTGCTCTCTTCAAAACGCGGTTCCGGCTGGACTTTCCCTTTGACCTGCAGGAGCTGCCAGCCTTTGCTGTCATTGGGTGAGGAGCTGAGGGATGGGCATCAGTCAAGGGGGAGGCTTCCATGAGAAGACCCCCTCTACCCTGGTGCTCCTCCCCTCCACAGCATTGCTAGTGGCTTCGGGGGAGCCCTCTTTGTTTACCTGAACCGGAAGATTGTCCAGGTGATGCGGAAGCAGAAAACCATCAATCGGTTCCTCATGAGGAAGTGAGTTGGCCATAGGCTCTTCTCCAGACTGCTCTGCAGTCCACAGTGGGGCAGGGAGCACAGCGGTGGGAGACGGTGGCCCGATCCAAAGCAGGCACTCCACCAACAAGTCAGCCAGTGGGATTTTTGGGTGGACTGCACATTGGGATGTGTACATGAATTACCTGAAATTTGGCACTTTTGAACTTCTTGTCAGTGGCAGAAGGCATCTGGAATGAAAGACTGGGGCTTTGTTAGATTCTTCCAGCCTGGCACAGATCGTAGGGCTCCCCTGGAGAGTGATTGTTTGAGCCTCAGTTTACTCGTGACCCATGGGAATTAATGAAAATTTTTATCCCCTGAACATCTCTCTCTCAGTTGTGACCCTGAGGACTGGGTCTAGGGGGCCTGCGACATGACTTCCATGGGGATTGATGTCCTTAAGAGAAAAGACAGCCAAATGAACCTGCTCCTTTCAGCACCTGTGGTCAGCTTCGTGTACAACCCCAGCTTCCTCCACACTGACCTTTAAGTCACCAGAGAGAGAGAGAGACAGATAGAAATGTCTCCACAGTCTCCCACAATGGGCCCTTTACCTGGGGCTTCTGAGGCTAGAAGTGGAGTCACAGCTCAGAGGTGTCCGAGAGAGCTCTAGAGATGGACTTTCTGCAGCTGCTGCACACTTACAGAGTCAGGGAGCGACAGAAAGGCCCCCAGAGCTGACCCCCCAGCTCCTATAGTCGCCTAGCCTACCACAGCCCTCAGGGCTGCGGCCTCATGGACAGCAAAGGGACCTTGTCTCAGGACCGTATGCTTTCATGTGAGAGCCCAGGCTCTGCTGACCTCAGCCCTGAGGTATGTGAGGGCACCCAGCCCATGGCCGGGCCTAGGCCGTGCACCGCCCATGTGTGATGCTGTGAAACCTGTGTCTCTAGACGCCTGCTCTTCCCAGCCCTGGTGACCTTGCTTATCTCCACTCTGACCTTCCCCCCTGGCTTTGGACAGTTCATGGCTGGACAGGTAACCCTGGAAAGAACAGAAGTATGTATTCCAAAGGCAACAGCCCCAGCGTGTTTGAGAGCCTTTGTTCCCATGGGTTCCTGGGGGGGCCCTTCCCAGTGTCCTGTGTGTGCCCCGGCCTGAAGCACCCCATTCACCTTAGCTCTCGCAGAAAGAGACGCTGGTCACCCTGTTTGACAATCGGACATGGGTCCGGCAAGGCCTGGTGGAGGATCTAGAACTTCCCAGCACCTCACAGGCCTGGAGCCCGCCGCGTGCCAACGTCTTCCTCACCCTGGTCATCTTCATTCTCATGAAGGTGGGGTTCCTTCCCATCTACACCACTAACCTTTCTGTAGGTCACTGGGTGTGGATGCTGTTCTTAGTCCCTGCCGTGTATTGTTAACTCCAGTAAGCCTCATGGCAATGCTACGAGAAAGGCGGGAAGTCACAGCACAGAGAGTTTAAGACATTGGCCTAAAGTCACACAGCTTGGTGGTGTGTGAGGATTTGAACCCAAGCTATCTGATTCCAGAGTCCTTTCCCCTCCCTTCACCTCTGGGGATTCTGGATAGGTGGGAGGATTGTGCTGTCCGATAAGCAAGGTGGGCTCTCCTGGGGGGCCTGTGCTTGTTTGAACCACCTCCTGCCTATAGTTCTGGATGTCTGCCCTGGCTACCACCATCCCGGTGCCTTGCGGGGCCTTCATGCCCGTCTTTGTCATTGGTGAGTCTGCAGCTGCCTTATCCTACCCACCTGCACACTTCCCCGCTTCTGGCCACCACCTGGCCATCCCCTCTCTGCCCAGGAGTGGGTTTTGGTCCTGCCCTATCCCAAACCCCCACCCCCGCAGGGCTGCCCCCTGCACTGAGTGACCCGCTGGCTCCTCCCCCACCCTCTGACCCTCTCTCTTCCTAGTGCCCCTGCCCTCCCCCTCCACTACCTCTTTCTCTTCCCACCCTCCTCCCTGAAGGAGCAGCATTTGGGCGCCTGGTGGGTGAAAGCATGGCTGCCTGGTTCCCAGATGGGATTCACACAGACAGCAGCACCTACCGGATTGTTCCTGGGGGCTACGCAGTGGTTGGTGAGTGCCCAGGACTGTCTGTGTGGGAGATCAAACCCAGGGTCTTGCGCATGCTAGGCAAGCTAGGCCAGCGCTTATGCCCCGAGAGCAGCTGCCCCCCATCTGCTTTGGAAGACCCCAGGACTGGACAAAGTCTTGGTCTCTGGTGCCCCCTGCTGGCGGTGCAGAGGCCCAATCCCAGGGACAAATGAGAAACCCTGAGGGGCTCCCACAGGCCCTGCCCAGGGAAGGTGGGTGTTCTGGGGCCCAGGCACCCTGAGGACACTGAAGGTGTCTGTTCCCAGGCGCAGCTGCGCTGGCAGGAGCGGTGACCCACACAGTGTCCACGGCCGTGATCGTGTTTGAGCTCACAGGCCAGATTGCCCACATTCTGCCCGTCATGATCGCTGTCATCCTGGCCAACGCCGTGGCCCAGAGCCTGCAGCCCTCCCTCTATGACAGCATCATCCGGATCAAGAAGCTGCCATACTTGCCTGAGCTGGGCTGGGGCCGCCACCAGTATGGAAGGCCTGGGGCTGAGGGCTGTGGGTGAGGGGTGGTGGCCTCCAAGGACCCCTCGCACTCCCCTCCAAGTGGGTCCTAAGCCAGGAGAGCTGGGAGACAGTCACCTTGCTTGCTCAGGAGCACAGTGGCCTTCAGCCTGGGGATGTGCAACTGGCCCCCGTTGCTTAGAAGAAAGGGTGGGGAGCAGTCAGTGACCCTGGGCCCTGGCGCCTTCCTCATGGCCCTGGGGGGTGCTCTGGGCTACTCTCCCCATGCTGACCACAAGTGTCCCACTGTACCCTCAGGCAGTATCGAGTGCGTGTAGAAGACATCATGGTACGGGACGTTCCCTATGTGGCCCTCAGCTGTACCTTCCGAGACCTGCGGTTGGCACTCCACAGGACCAAGGGCCGCATGTTGGCCCTAGTGGAGTCTCCTGGTGAGGCCAGGAGGGGTCCTGGGTGCTGTGGGCATCTCCCAGGGTCACCAAGGGCACCTCCCGGGGCACTGCTCAGGAAGTGGCAGGGAGCCCAGAACTGGTCTCGCTGGTCACAGAGGGAGGGGTCGGCCCTGGCCAAGCAGGGGTTTCCCTCTGCTGTGTGGCCCATGTCCGTGGCACCCCTCTGGCAGTAAGAGAAGCAGGGGTTGGAGGGCCTCAGCCCAGCTCGTGAGTTCTCCCACTTGATCCCTACAGAGTCCATGATCCTGCTGGGTTCCATCGAGCGCTCCCAGGTGGTGGCATTACTCGGGGCCCAGCTGAGCCTGGCCCGCCGGCGGCAGTACCTGCAGGAGCGTCGAAAGGCGCAGCCATCTCCACCCTCCGAGCAGGAGAGTCCCTCCAGCCCCGAGACTTCTGTCCGCTTCCAGGTGAAGGGAAAGTCCCACAGCCACACACACTTCCCAAGTGTCACTGGGAAGACTGGGGGAGAACATTCCGAGGAGGCCACGGTCCTAGGCTGTGGCCTCTCCAGCCCCTTCCTGCCCGTTCAGGTGAGCACAGAGGACTCCGGCTTCCCTGCACCCCGTGGGGACACTCACAAGCCCCTGAAGCCTGCTCTCAAGAGGGGGCCCAGCAACACCACAAACCTGGGGGAGAGCCCCTCAGGTGAGTCCATCTCTCCTCCGTGCGGCAGTGAGTCAGGCCCCTGAGACCACAGGGCTCTGCCCAGCCCTCGCACTAGAGCGCATCCCGGCGGCCTTCTCCCTCTCCCCAAAGGTGACATGGCCCGCCTCTGGGCCTTGTGTTTGGGGCACAGGCAACGTGGAGTCAGCAGGCCTCGCCCTCAGAAGCCTCTTCTGTGGCAGCCCGCCCCCCGAGGCCTCTTCGGAGGTGAGTGGCTGGAGAATCCCCTCCAGCTTGCCTTTCCGCCAGCCCCCCTGGTTCACCCTGTGGTCCCTCCCAGCTCTCAGCCCTGACCCTGCAGCTTGCCTTCCCACTGGGTCCCTCGATGTCCCTCCTTCCTCTCTCCTGTAACCGCAACTCCTCTGTGCTTTGGCTCTGACAAAGTTGGCGAAGTCAGAATCCTGTGACAAGCGCAAGCTGAAGCGGGTCCGAATCTCCCTGGCGGTACGTGTGCCCTCCTTCCCTCCAGCTCGTGAGCGGGGCAGGGCGGCCCTGGCTGAGGCTGCGTAGACCTCCCAGAGCCTCGGCTTCACCCTCCTCCTGCCTCCCTCCTCCCTAGAGTGACTCGGACCTGGAAGCTGAGATGAGCCCGGAGGAGGTAGGTGCCGCTGGACTCTGGACCCTGGTTTTTCCTGGGTGTGTTCGGTCATCATCTTGGCTCATGGGAGGGACCCTGGGGTAGGAAAATGGGTAGGCCAGCCTTCAGGGAGGTAAGAGCAACTTTGGGCACCTTCTTGCCAACCCTCAGATTCTAGAGTGGGAAGAACAGCAACTAGATGAACCTGTCAACTTCAGCGACTGCAAAATCGATCCTGCCCCCTTCCAGTTGGTGGAGCGAACCTCTTTGCACAAGGTAGGGCCAGTAGCTTGGTCTGGGCCAGGTGAGGGATCTGGGTCTGCCCTACAAGTTTGTACTCAGGCCAGTGCAGAAGGAAGGAGGCCAAGAGAATAAGCTCTGTTCCGAGCTGTTTTTCAACATATTGCTTTGGACTATTGGCAGCCGGGAGCCAAGGTACCTTAGCCTTGTCCAGCTCCATGGTGGAACCAGGCATCATTTTCTCTCTGCTCAGCCTCACCCCCAGGGAACTCGGCAACAAAGACAGAGCTTGAGCTGGGTGGAAGCCAGAAGGCCAGGCCAGGGTCAGAGCTAGGCAGGAGGCTGCCAGAGCCCACAAGGCTGATACACCCACACTGGAAAAAAAAAATGGGTGAGAAACAGGCAGGATAAGAGAATCTAATAAACAAGCTAGCAAACAGCCAAGTGGGGCTGGGGAGACCGCAGGGAAGACATAAACAAAGATGAGAAACACCCAGCAGGGGGCTTGGAATGTCAGACCCCAGAAAGTCTGACTTAATGCGAGTCAGAGGGGAACTGGTGGGGAGCCGGGAAGACAGCTCAGCAGAAGGGAGAGGCCTGCAGCATGGAGGAGAGGAATTGAGTCCTGCCGGGGTGGTGGGTGAGGCCCACTCCAAAGAAAAGCAGGGCCCTCTGGGGAGCACTGCTTCCAGGGCTCCCAAGGACCAGGCAGCTGGCACTGTGGGGCCCCTGCAGGCTTCCAGTAAAAGCAGGGAGTGCAAACACCCCAACAAAAGCCCAGCAGTGTTTCAGTTACATTTTTGAGGAGACTTAACGTGCAGACCTCTGTGCTGGGTACTGGGGAGAAGTGGACAGGCAGTGGGGTGAATACTCCCAAGGCCTGAAGCTCATGTGGCCGGCTTGCATGCCAGCTGTGCCTATGGGCCAGCATGGTGCGCACAAGCCAGGGCCAAGGCAGGACTGAAGACAAACCTCCAGCATTTGATGCAGAACTCAGATCAAAGCGAGTGGGGAGCTGCAGTACAGTTGCAAAGAAAAAGGAGACAAGCCTAAGGATAATATATTAGGCTTTTACTTCAAGCCTTTCTCCCCAAGACCTCTAAAGCTCCCCCACAGTGATCAATCATCTAAATCCTCAGACACCCATAATGAAGATAATAATGCTGACATTTTTTGGTTGCTGTGTGCCAGGTACTGTACCAAGCTCTTCACATGTGTAATTTAATTCTCTCAACCACAAGATAAGACATCGTGATATTCCAGTTTTTATAATGGAGGAAATTGAGATTCAGAGATGTTAAGCAAGTTGCCCAAAGTCACACAGCTAGTAAGTAGCAGAACTGGGCCTGGAATCAGAGATAGTCTGACTCGAAAACCTGTCATCTTAACCACTTTAATACACAAGGAAACTGAGGCATGCAATAAGTTCATTTGCCTGAGTCAGTTTAGCAGAGTTAGACTCAGAACCTAGATCTCCTGGCCCTGCTCCCAAGATTCTTTCAGAAGGCCATGTTGTCCCTTTCCCTGTCGGTTCACTGTTCCCAGGCCCAAGAAATTTGGGCCCTCCAATGGGATCCCTGGTGTCTAATTAAATTAGTAGGAGAGAGAACAAAGTAGGTGTTTGTTACAAACTTAAAAATCAGAGGAAGAGAAGCCTTTGAGGAACCAACTAACAAAAGTACCAAGAACTGAAATGATTAGAAGAAGATTAGAATTCAAAATGTCACTGCGGGCCGAAGCAATCAATAAGTAGTAGCCCAATTAAGTTCAGGAAGGGAGCACTCAGAGAGGAGAGAGGACAGAGTGCAGACTAGGAAACTGTGCAGCTATGGCTCACCGTGCCAGTAAGGTCCCCTCTTCATTCAGGGCCTACCTACAGTGAAGCAGTGGGTAGAAGTAGGGAGGCCAGGATGCCAAAGTGAGGGCCAAACTGGCTGAACTCAGATCCTCACTTGGCTGCATGGGAGCTAGCTGTATAACCCTGGCATATTTCTGAGCCTCTTGTGGGCTTTACTCTTCTTATCTGTAAAGTAGTGATCATGCCCATTGGGCTTTGGGTGGATTAAAAGACTTAATACAGGAAAAGCACTTGTCGTAGTGCCTGGCACATAGTAAGTACTCAGTGTGCATTAGGAATGGTTACCTCTTATACCAAGAGATGAACATTGGGGTCTTTAAAAAGAAAATGTAAAAGCTGGATGCAGTGGCACATGCCTGTGATACCAGCAATTTGGGAGGCTGAGGCAGGAAGATTACAGATTTGAGGCCAGAGACACCCTGTGTAACTTAGCAGGACCCTGTGTCAAGGAAAAAAAAAATGCTGGGCCAGGCACAGTGGCACACACCTGTCATCTCAGCAACTCGGGAAGCAAAAGCAGGAGGACCAGAGCCAGCCTATGTAACGTATTGAGACCCCGATTCAAGATAAAAAATAAAAAATGGGCTGTGGGTGAAGCTGTGGTACAGCATTTGCCTAGCATGTTCAAGACCTTGGGTTCAACCCTCCAGTAGTGCAGGGGGTGGAAAAATTGCTGGGCACCATGGCACATGCCTATAATCCCAAGCACTTGGGAGGTAGGGGCAAGAGGATCACATGCTCAAGGCCAGAGGTAGCCTGCATAACTTAGTGAGACCTTGTCTCAAATTGACAAATAAAAAAGGAAAAGCAGGCACAGTGGCATACACTTGCGATCCCAGCAACTTGGGAGGCAAAGGGAGAAGGATCTTGAGTTCAAGGCCAGAGGCAGCCTGCGAAACTTACACCCTGACTCAAGATAAAAAGTCAAAAAATGGGCTGGGTGTGCAGCTCAGTGGTAGAGTGGTAGCAAAGCATGCATGAGGCCCTGGGTTCAACCCCCAGTCCTACACAAAAATAAGTTAATTAATTATTTAGATAAAGGAGCTGAGGGTGAAGCTTAGTGACAGAGTGCTTGCCTAGCGTGTGAGAGGCCTGGGCTCAATCCCCCAGTGTTGCCCCCAAGATTTTTTAAATTATAAATAATAAAATAAAAAGGGCTGGGGTGAAATTCAATGATAGCACACCTGTCTAGCATGCGCGAGACCCTAGTTCAAACCCTCAACACAGCCAAAACAAGGGGGAAGGATGGTGTTGGGGTACAGCCTCCCATGCATAAGAACTGAAAAAGCAAATAAAATGTGGTATAATGAGGGAGGGAAGGACTAAAACGTGGAAGAAATGGATATTTTTAGAAGAGATGAGTGATTATGGGAGGCTGACAGCCTCCCATGTGAGGCTGGAAAGCCAGCTGAGATGGGCTTGGGAAGGTCCCAGGGGCCACTCTAGGATGCGTGGGCGCTGCGCAAGTTTGAGAAAGCTCTCAGGACAGCACAGCCAAGCTGGAGCGGAGGGCAGCGGACGGCAGAGCACACTGCTGTGTGGCCCCAGTCCTGGTAAGGACAGTGAGCAGAGTTGAGGACAACAGCCAAGATGCTCAGGAAGTGGATTGTCAGCCCGGTGACTGCCACTGACCAGGGCTTTGCAAAGCGACAGGGTATGGGGCCTGCCAGAAGCACACTCCAATGAGGACTGTGGAGAAAAAGAAAATCCAAGAGAACTATTTAATTGGCTTCTTGATAGAAGATGAGAGGGGTTATTTAGCCATAAGAAGACAAGGCTAAGAAATTATTAAGACAAGAAACCCTGCTTCCTTCTGGAGTGAGACAAGGAAATGAAGGCAAACTTGTAGCATGTGAGATTAGTGTCAGATATGAGGAAAAACCTGCCAATCACACAATTATAGGTAGGGAAGGAACAAAAACACGGGTTCACAAACTGAACTTTCTGCCTCTTTGTAAGTCCAGTCATGCTGTGGATGCAGAAAGCTAGGAAAGTCTCAAAGTCCCTTCCTATAGGGTTTTAATATATAAAAACCATTTAAAAGTGTTAAGACAATGTAAATGAGTTCTGAGTAGCTGGTACTCTAGAAGCTGCGTGAAGAGGTTACAGGTGCACTCAGGACACAGATGGATGGTGGGCCAAATTCCCAGAGCCACTTTCAAGACACCTGCCCCAAGAAGACACTCAGGGGTCAAGGGGAAATGGCTGCCAATGTCGGGACTCCTGGTGGTCACATTTGAGAATGATAAAGCCATAGGGGATGGGAGTGGCCCCACCAACTCCAGCAGCATGAGGGTGTCACCCGCCTGGTTTCTGAAGCTGAGGGGCACTGTCACATTCCCGTGATAATTTTCCCTCCAGCAGTCCTGTCCCCTTCCCCAACTATCTGGGGGACCCCCAAATCTCCCTACCCTTGTCCTAGGCCACTCCGGCCAGTAACCCAGAGCTGCCTCCCCTCAGACATCAAGGGCACTGTTTTCTCTCCATTCTGCAGACTCACACCATCTTCTCACTGCTGGGAGTAGACCATGCTTATGTCACCAGCATTGGCAGACTGATTGGGATTGTGACCCTAAAGGAGGTGAGGTGACAGGGCCAGCAAATCCACCTCCACTCCCAAAGGGCATGGAGGCTCCTGCCTGGCTCCCCTGGGGAAGCGCTGCGGCAGAGCACCTGACCCGCTCACCTTTGCAGCTCCGGAAGGCTATCGAGGGCTCTGTCACAGCCCAGGGTGTGAAAGTGCGGCCGCCACTCGCCAGCTTCCGAGACAGTGCCACCAGCAGCAGTGACACCGAGACCACCGAGGTGCATGCACTCTGGGGGCCCCGCTCCCGCCATGGCCTTCCCCGAGAGGGCAGCCCTTCCGACAGCGATGACAAGTGCCAGTGAACCCCTCGGTGTGTGCCCCGGATGGTGGTAGCCATATTTCTTCTGCCTTGGGAAAGCAGGAGGCAGCTACAGCGACACTGGAGCCCCAGATCCCGGTCCAGATGTGGGGTGCCAGCTCCTCCCAGACCATCCTGCCTGTAATCTGACCCCTGCTCCCCTTCTGAGGGGAAGGCATAGAACCAAGATGGGTTACACTGGAGCCTCCAATGACCAGATGTATATAGAGATTTACAAAGATTTTTATATTAATTTAATAAATTCTTAAATAGAACAAAATAAACACCTAATGAGCCACTTATATAGAGAACACTTGTGCCCCTTGGCTTTTGTTCTTACCTTGGGTGCTCTCACCTGCCAAAGCCTACAAAGTTCCTAATTCTGCAGCCACCCCACAGCCATAAAGACCTAGAGCCCAGCATCCTTGGAATGCAGGACCTGCCAGAGGACTCCACCCCCTCCATCTTGTCCTGGCTGAGGCAGGGCCCCTGGTCTTGTGACGGTGGCCTTCCATTCAGCCAAGAAAGGCACTATCCTCTTTCCTCCCCAAGGACAGTCTCTCATGGCTGCCACTCACTGGCACAGCTCTGGCCAGGCCAGGTCCAGGCCACACCTGTGGCCCCCTTGTGGCCCTCTCTGGAAGAACATCGAAGTCACAGCCCTGCAGCCACCCAAGCCAGCAACCCCCAAGGAAAACTGCACTTGTGCACATTCTCCAAGGGCTGGGAAAGGGCCCAGGAGAGGGGTGGGGGGCACGCGCTTGCTTCTTCCTTCCAGTGCCTCCCAGAGAAGATCCGACTGAAAGAACAGACCAGAAACCCTCTGTCTTTAGGGAAAAAAAGGTTTAGAGAGGACGGAAAGGTGAAGCACAGAACGAGCCCGGCTGGGGGGGGCCCGCTGGACGGCTCTGGAGGGCAGGAGCCAGCCCGGGGTGGGGAGGGTGGTTCTATCAAGCACTGCACACGGACTCAAGGTGAGGAGAGAAGCGGGGTGGGGGGAGGCACAGGGGAAGCAGAGGAGGTGGCCACGGTCCCTCCCGCTGCACCCCCAGCCCAGTCACAACCACCCCTCAGGGTGCACATCATCTGAGAAGGACATGTGGCATTTTGGATTTAAGAACATGGACGCCATTGTCTGCCACAGCTGTAGCCATGCCCCAGGGGCCCCGGGCAACCCCCGGCAAACCCCAGGAGTGGGGGCAAGACATGCGCCCCCAGCCTGGCCCCGCCTCCTCTCCAAACACTTTCATGCAAAACACACAACGAGAAGTGAGGTCTCTGGGGGCCCTCGGGCCATAAAGCGTCCGGGGAGCCTTGAGCCCGCACCTGGGCGCTAGGGATCTGCCCCCCACCCCCACCCCGCAGCGGCCAGGGGATGTGTGCTGCCACCAGGCACGATGAGGGTCACTGGTCCTCAGACTCCACCTCTTCTTCATCTAAGGACACCACCCCAGAAGAGGCCACGTCAGAGGCTTGCCGTGGCCGTTCCCAGCTGCCTACAGGTGGCTGGCAGTCCTCGCAAGGGTCGGGCTCCTCCGCAGGGGAGAGACAGGATTCCATGAGGGCCGAGCTATAGAGTGAGTCCTGGGCCTCCAGTGGACCCAGGCTGCGGAAGGCACTTTCCCGGCTGGGGGGCAGTGTGGCGAGGAGCAGCTGGGAGGTCAGGCGCGCCGGGGAGCCCAGCAGCCCGTCCTCCAGGCTGCACAGGCTAGAACACAGGGTGTCTGGGGACACGGTCTGCGAGCAGTCGCTCTCGGGCTCCACTGAGCCCTGGCGCACAGGCCGAGAGAACCGGCGGCCAGTGAAGAGGTCCTGGAGATGGGGCCCCAGAGGCAGCTGCCCAGCCATGTCTAAAGGGGAAAGAGAACAAAACAGGTCTGCTGGCCCCATTTCAACTGGCCAACCTGGAAGCCACCCCTGCAGGGTGTGAATGGGACCTGGGTAACCTTGGGCATGTAACAATGTTTGTTTTTCTTTTTCTTTTCTTCTTTTCCATGGCAGTACTTGAGGGCTGAACCCAGGGCCTCACACATACTTTGCAAGTCTTCTACCACTGGGCTATACCCCCAGCCCGGTTTTTATTTTTTACTTTGAGACAGGATCTCGCTATGTTGTTCTGGCGGCCTCTGGCCACGAACTTGTGATCCTCCTGCTTCCGCCTTCCAAGTCTCCGGGATTAGAGGCGTGTTTCACCCATGTGACAATTTTCAATGCCTCAGTTCCCTTCATGGTGAATTAAGGATTCTAATAATACCTACCTTCTGGGGTTGTTGAGAGAACGAGAGCCTGGCACACAGGAAGCAAGCAGTAAGTGTACAGCCACCACATGTGGTCATGCACGTTGTTCACCGCTCAAGGCAGCGAGGGCTGCACTTCAGCCCACACTCCGTTCACCAAGCAGCATGTCCTGGGGTGGGGCTGTGCCCGCCAGGAGGAGGTGCCTTTTAAAAATTTGCTCAAAGATTCCATATAGGCCAGTAGCAGCCTTGGATAAATGTTAGTTATTATCATTATCCCAGGGGTCGGAGCAGGCCTGGAACTCAATCAAAGGAAAATTCGTGTGGTTGAGGGTTCTATCCTGGCCTTGGGCATCCAAATCAGTCCCCCTCTGGGCCACAGCAACAGCTGTTGACCCACTCTAATGTAGGGCCTGCCTGGAAGAACTTGTTAATTAACTAGAGGGGGGGGGGCTGGTAGAGGCAATCTTCAAAGGCAAAGAGGTGGGGGGCGGGGGGCCTGTGAGGCCTGAGCCCAGAAGCTGCAGAGAAAGACAGCCATGTCGTCAGGGGGACAGAAGATGAAAGGAGAGCCGAGCCCAGCTGCACAGCCCCCAGGGACCCCTCCGTGAGCACTGGCCCAGAGGAAGGCCCACAGGCTGGAATGCAAGGATGCTGGGCTGGAGCCAGCGCCAGCACCCTGTGGAGTTCAGGCCCAGCAAGCCTTCCTGTTTACCTGGGCCGCTGCCCTGGGAGGTGCTGGGCACTGCCCTGCAGCTCATCTGCCCAGCCACAGCCAGCCAGAGGCTCCCTGGAGGAAACAGCAAGGGCACCACAAACCCTCCCAGGGGCATGGCTGCCCAGGAGGTGCCCCTGAAGTTTCTGGGCTTTTTTCTTTTCCCTTATTTTGAGGACAGGGAGAGAGGCTCAGCACCTGTGAGAAAGGAGCTACTCCATTTCCACCTGCTGATCCTCACCTGTGGGTGTGGCCAGCCCTCCTGCCCCTGAGCTGTCAAGGTCTGCCTGGACATCTGTCCCTCTTCTCTCCTGAAGACTGAGGATGCTCGCTCTTGGTGCAGCTCGAGTGAATCACAAAGCCTCTCGCCACCCCAGCTGGTGGCACCAGAACAGAATGGCCTCACCTGTATCGGTTCCCCCAGCAAAGTCCTCGTCATAGGACTCATCGGTGGAATCGTCGCCATCCATGGAAGACCATGCCCGGAGCTTGGCCTCTGCAATAGCAAACTGCTCAGCCACTCCTGTGAGGAAGACACCAAACTCCTCAGCAGAGGATCCAAGTCAGCGAGGGCCCGGACTGTAGACAGGGGAGGCAGAGCTGGGGTGAAGAGGCTCCGAGCCCCGTGCCAGCAGCCCCATGACCTCCTTTTCACCACGCACCTGCTGCAAAGCGAGCCTCTTGTTCACCCTCACTGAGGTCCGAGTAGGAGGAGAAGGCTGACTCCAGGGCAGCAGGCGAGTCGCTCGGCTTGCTCCAGCCCTTCCACTCGATGAGGTGAGCCACACGGCCCTGTGCCATAGCTGTAGGCTTGGTCACGTGGTCCTTCACCACCTGGGAAATACCTGGAGTGGGGGGAGGGGTCTGTAAAGGCACGAGCCAGGGGAAGTGGAAAGTGACATCAGTTAGGATCCACATGTGCCTCTGGGTGGGAAGAAGGGCTGGACTCATCTGGAAACGGGAGACCCCAACAAGTGCTCACAGGAAATGGTCCCGAAAGACACTGCCAAAGGGAGGAGAAAGGACAAGGTGGCAGAGGCCTGGGAGGGTCATACCATGCAGGGAGGATCTGGCCAGCGCAGCAATCTCCTGGATGGTCAGCGCTCTCCGGGACTTGGGCAGCATCGCGACTGTGTCTCCAACATTCACCTTGAGTGACATGGCCAGAGGTCAGTGTCACCCTGACAGCAGTGACCACCCCAATCCAAGGCACAGGGCAGCCGGGAGCCAGGAGGAAAGCCAGGGCAGCACATGCGCCCCTGTGGCTGCCAGCATACATAAAGGACAAGAAGCTAGGACCAGCCAATGTCCTGCCAGAGAGCAACGGGACTCAGGCCCAAGGGTACAAACCTGCAGCTAAGCCTTTGCCTTCCCAGCCCTAAGTGGCAAGCAGGCAGGCCAGGGAGCGAAGAACCCTGGTCTGAGGCCTATGGCATTGGGGACTTCCTTGAGGTTCCCTCCCCTTCCCTCCTCCAGTCTTCAGATCCACATTCTCGCTGTCCTTGGATGGCCTACCAGAGCCACAAGCTCAGCACCACGGCCACATCAAACCCATACAGGGACATGTTACTTTGTCTCATCCCATGGTTCTCCCATTCCACCCATCCCTACCTCAGCATTACCATCAACTCTCCCCCAAGTTCTGCCTGTCATGGTGGCTAAGACCAGGAGATTCCACCTCCAACCTGGCCCAACACTACCCTTGCCTTTTCTACCCCCATTGCCCTTCCACAGGCCTTCAGTGCCCTGCCCAGATCAGCACAAGCCCCCAGCTCCATGTGTGAGCGCTTGCTCACTCCCTCCTTCTCACCCCCCAGTTTCTGTTGAAATAGCACACCCTCAGAGCAGCTTTCCTGGCCACCCTGCCAGTGGTGCACCCCACTCTGTAGCCTCCAACAAGTCACTATCCCATACCCATGTGCCTGCTTGTGCCCCTTAATGGCAATGTGTAGTTCTGGTCGACTTCACGTGTGTTCTGTTTCTTGTGGCTCTCCCTTGCTGCTCTTTCCCTCCTTGTGGTATTGCTGCACCCCAGTGTTGAGCACAGTGCCTAATTCAGAGCGGTCTCCCAAAATGCATAGGCTGAGCGAAAGAGGCAAGGTATAAATGTAAATGATGTTTCTGGAGTGCAGCTGGTCACAGCAAGTCTATTTAAAATATTTTCTGGATTCCACTGTCCCGTGGCATTAGTGCAGGCTTCCTACGCCAGTGGTGGAGAATCCTCCTCTGTGAGGCCCCTGCCTCCCTCTAGACCTCTTTAGATCTAGCACTGATCTCTGCCCCATACAAACCCACTCCTCCACCTTCTCTGTCAGCCAGCAGCAACCTGCCTGCCTCCAGGAAAAGGAACCAGCTTTCCTCTGGGCCAAGAAGGCCATCCCTGCCTGACAAAATGCTCCCTATCATTTAAAGCCGGCCTCAAGCGCTGCTTCCTAATAACGCTCTCCGCCCACAGACTGACTCTCCTTTGACACTGCCCCCCAGCATTGCCCTTGTATTGCTCCAGAGGAAGGTGGGGGTGGTAGGGCCTGGGCTGATCTGGCTGGGCTCTTAACTCCATCCCGCCCTGGCTCCGTGCTCCTTGACAAGGCCCGGAAATACTTCCCTCATCGAAGCGAGTCGGGCCCACACCCACTCCCCAGCATCACCTAACTCCATCACGGTCCAGCCAGCATAAGGACAGCCTCCACCTGCCCCTTGACCTCAGGCCCGCCCTCTGCCCCTCCCCTTCAGTACCTGGCGGGCAGGGCCCCCAGGCTGGTGCCGGCAGCCTCCGGCCAGGCCTGGGGGAAGGCGCACCTGCGGGGTGTTTCCTGGCTGGCTCGCCCTCCCTCCCCTGTCTCCCCCCAGCCGCCGCCATCCGTGCCGGCCTCGCTCCGCGCAGCTGCGGCCCAGGCCCAGGGAAAAGGTGTGTGTCTCCCTGGCAACCCATCACCATGCAACAGGGTCTCCCGGGATACGGCGGGATGAGCTGACGTCAGCGCCCAAGGCGCGAGCAAGCGCCCGCTGGCCCTGCGCCCAGCCGAGCAGACCCACGCGGGGGCGGCCCTGCGCTCGCAGGAACAGGGAGCCCGAGGCAGGGCGGCCAGGCGGGGGCGAGGGACACAGAGCCCCCAGATGTGGATGTGGACGCGGCTCCTCCTCCCCTCACCACCGACACAAGGGCCCAGCACCTCTGGCAGGTCCTGACTGTCCACCGAGGATGGACGGGAGGACCGGCTCCAGCCTCGGAGGGTGCGGGCAGATCCCAAGGAGGACAGAGAGAGTCCGCGAGGAAGTTCGATCCACTCCACAGCCCACGCGGGGTCCGAAGCCACTGGGGGGTGGGGAAAAGGCTGTTCAGCTGGGTCCCCGCTTCTGCTGAGACCTCTCTTTAGTCATTGTCCCCTCCCCCACGGCTGAATATCCGCGACCACCTGGCGCTCTCTGAAAGCCTGCATCACCCATCACACAGCTCCAGCGAGGGGCCTGATGACCATCCTCCGCCCCCACCAGTACTTTGCCATGGGAACTCCAGGGTGAAACCCAAAGGTGGATAGATTCTGAGTCTTCTCCCAGTTTCTCGGCTTCCCCACTTCTCTGGGAGAGCACCCTGGGTTCTCCCACCACTGCTGCCCCTCCGCAGGCTTGCTGCCTTCTTCCCTCTCCCTGCTGCCTCTGTTCTGTCCTCTCCCCAGCCTATGCTGGACCGCAGGCCGCTCTTTTCTGACAAAGCCATGTTTTTTTGATTTTCACCCCATCCCAAAGCCTTATCCTGATGTCCTCTTTGGCCTCAGCCTGGTTCTTCTTGTTTCGGCCTGGTTCCCAATAGCCTAGCCAGAGTAATTTTCCTCTCACCAGCTGAGCATTTTAGTCCTTGGCTCCCCATCACCTCCCAGATCACACTGATGGTCTCTGGTCTCACCTCTGCGACTTGTCTGACAAGTCCATCTTCCTCCAGGCCCTTCGCGCTGCCACAGAAACATTTTGCCCAGCACAGAAATCATAGGCATGCTGGCTGTGTTGATGCGGAGAACCAAAAGCCCAGAACTGCTCCAGGCTCAGCTCCCAGTTCTATTCCTGTTCTGGCTCCGGATGCTGAGCCAGCCCCTCCCCACTTGGAACTTGTGCCTAGTCACATAAGAAGAACATTCCTGCCTCGTGGCTTTGAGGAGGTGGGAGTGCCAGGGGCCTAGCCAAGCTGTCTGGAGCTTGGGGAGGTATGCCCATCCCTTGGACAGGGCCAACAGGCCATGGACATCACCACTGACCTTTAGCTGGAGCAGCCGTCTCTGTCCCTGAGCCTCAGCCAGCTGGTGGTCCCCAGAAATGCTACCAACCAAAAGGAAGACAGGAGGTTACAGGCTATCCCTGGCCCCCAGATGGTACCTAATCAGGGCCCTCAAGGCCAGTCCTGAGGTCAGCCAGATTCTCCCGACCACAGGAGGGGATGACTTCCTGAACTCCACCCAGGCCACAGGGATCAGAGCAGCCTGCTGCTTCTCAGTTTCAAAAGCCATGGTTAACTTAAGACTACAAATCCCAGAATTCCTCAAGGGAAGCACAAATCTCAGCCAGAGTTTAGCCCTAAAGAACCTCAAGTATCAATCACACCAAGGCCCGTGTGATTGACCACCTGTCCTGAAGGGTCAGGACCTATTCCAAACCCAGTCCTCCGTGCAGCAAGTCCCTGCCTGACCTTAGGCTCTGGAGAAATCCATGGCACTGAAGTAAAGTAGGGTGGCAGACCTCAAATGCACAGGACTAAGGTAGGCCCCCACATGCATCGCCACCCATGGCGATGGCCTTCCCCCAGGCTCAAGGAAGGTGGGCAACTGTGGGAAGGAAGCCCTGATGGCTTCCCTGTGGGATCCTTTTTCTGGCCACAGACTAAACGCGATTTGTTTTCGGTTCTGGTGGGGGTGGAGGAAGGAAATGAAAATAGTTGTAAGAGGTGAGAGGTGATCAGGCGCTCACAGGTGCCCCACATGGAGCCTCAGTCCCCTTGATCAACCAGCCGACGCTGAAGTGGGAGCAAGTGTTCAGCAAAAACTCTGTGGTCGGGTGCTTGGCCCGCGCTCTCAGGCTGACTCCTTAAGAGGACAGCAGCCAGCTGGGAAAGGCAGGTTCCCAGCACAGGGCCACTCCCAAGACAGTGAGGAGAGGTGTAGGCAGAGCGAAGTGTGTGGGCCCGCAAGGCCAATCGCCAGGGACCAGAGGGGTGGGGGCCTCGGGCCGCCCAGCCCCTCCCGAGGCTGAGCCCCTCCTGGCCACCTTTAGCAGGCAGAGGCAGGCGGACGTGGCCAGACCACGCGCCTGCCCAGCAGCGGACAGGCCACGGGAGCGCACGGGAGTCGGGGAGCCCCCTCCCCGGCCGGGCCCGCCTCCCCGCTGCAGGCTCCTCCCTCTCCCGACACCAGCCCACTCCTCACGGCTCTCGCCCACCCACGGCCCGCACACCGAGCAGCCGCAGCCGTGCCGGCCTCTTCCTCTTACCCTGACCCGCCGGGCTCCGAGAGCGAGACAGCCCATGGCCGGCGCGCAGGCCCGCTAGCCCGCGCTCGGGGCCCGGGCCATCGCCTCGCAGAGGGTCGGGCCGCGGCGCTACCGGGGAGGGGACAGCCCGTGCGAGGGGCGGGGGTGGGAGTCGCGTCCGCCACCGCTCCCGGGAGAGGGAGCCGGGCTGGTGACGTCAGCGCGGGGGCGTGGCCGCCGCGTCCCCACCCAGAGCAGGCGGGGCAAAGCCTACGTCACGGCCACGCAGGGCCAGCCTGGGCCGAGTTCAGAAGACGCAGGTGCTGCCCTCCCAGGCCCCTGCGGAGCCACCAGGAAGACAGGAGCAGAAAGGCACCGGGCCACGCCCTCTCCCTGCCACACAACCACGGAGCATCCTGCAGCCCCAAGGCTTCCATACAGCTATCAGGCCATCTCTCCTAACGAGCGCCCAACCCTCCAGGCAACGTGGCTCCCTGGACCCCCGTCCCCCAAATCATGGTCAGGGGAGGAGACGGGTACTAGGTAACAGGGAGAGTGCTGCTGTGCCAACTCTGGAAAGGGAGGTGCCCACCTACCTATCCATACCCCCTCTCTAAAGGGAGCAGGCCACGAAGCAGAGGCAGTGAGCTTAATTCAATTCATGTTTAATAATTACAGGCACCGTGCCCCACCCTTCCCCCTGCCCAGGCAGCAGCAGGGGTGGTGCAGGGGCTGGGGCATATGCCCCCAGCAGCGAGGACGGCAGTCCCAAGAGTGATTTTCAGGAAATAAAAAAGGACCCCAGGGGCAGACGGAGGTGCCCCACCCCCTAAGACACACCAATTTTCAAGACTTTATATATAATATATCTCTGTGCCCCAGGGGGAGGAGAGGGGCACCTGGCAGCATCCTGGAGGGGCCCCAGGCAGCCCCAAGCCATCCTGCCTCATCAGCCACTTTATTAGCTCAGACACATCGCACTACAGGCACCCACTGCCACTGCTGCCGCCGCTGCCGCCCCCCTGCAGTCCAGACGGCTGACCCGGCCATCCTCATGTCCATGGGGCTCCAAGTCCCCGGCCCCACCCGCCCTCAGTTGTGGTCGGACTCTTCCTCCTCGGCCTCACGAAGCCAATTGAAGAAGGCTGTGACAGATTTAAGGGCCACACCCTTGCCCTGCTGCTCGGCGGGATCCTTGCTGCTCTCCCAACTGTAGAAAGCGTCCTCCTTTACCACGTCCTCGTCATACAGTGCATCAAAGAACATCCGAAGCAGGTCTGTAAGCCATCAGGAGAGCAGTTAGAGGTGACTGGCTAGTCTCACCAGCCCATTCCCAGGGATCCCTACCAAACTCCACTATTAAAATAAGGCGCTGACCTACCATCCTGACATCTGTGTCTGACCATTCCAGAGTGACTAGGCCTCTGACAGGATGCTAATCTCATGATCTAAGAGACTGGTGCACAGGAATGAGTCACCTAGCCATCAAAAAAACTTTACAAGCCTGCCCATCCCCATCTTGGCAGCTTTAAACTTCTCTACTTGTAATATATTTAATGAGGAAAACTACGCAGAATTGTTACTTCTGAATATTAAGAATTACGGAAGTCCCAGGCATATTACTCACAAATGTTAAGCGTACAATCTGGAAAGTCCACTTGCCTCCAAACAGATCCTGACAAACTCTCGATCCCAATTTCCTCTTCCTTCCCACACATCTCCTAAACCCACCTCTGGCCTTCACACTTCTGAGGGTGCTATACCTTTTGCCAGGAACATCCGTTCTGGTCACCTTCCTGGGGAATCTTCCAAGACTCAACATTCCCTGCTTTGACCCTTTCTCCTCCACTGCTAGCCTCTAGGGAGCTGTCCCAAGCACTTGACAAATAGTCCCTGAACACAACCTGTCCCATTCCCACACTGCACTGCCATTCTTCCCAACCCAACTAAACTTTATGCTCCTAAAGAGGGAGGCAGAATAAGCGAAGTGGATAATGCACAGGACGCCCAGACCAGGTAAAATCCTAAGGCATCTATGAAAAGCTGCGAGCCAGGACATTCCTCAGGGCATCCCACCCCTGAATCCACAAACTGTGCCTAGGGGGACAGCTGTCTTCCACCCCCATTCCACAGCAGTGGCAGCAGCAAAGTCTTCGCTTATCCCTCATCTGTGCTCCAAAACCCATGCACACCCACCCAGGAGACCCCATACAATCAATTATCCACTTTGCCATACACATTCAAGCCCAAGCTTCTTCCACCTACACACAAAATGCAACCCCCTTTCAACCACCATCTCGTAGCTAAATAGAAGATTTTGTCTACACTTGCCTTTTTGTTTCTGCCTCAGTCAAGTATTTTAGTCTGTTCCAATCCACAGCCTGCTCCAAATATTGTTTGTGCCAAGCTGGCCTCCACGTTTTTCTATCTCAGAGGCCCTAAATTTTCAGGTCTGCTCCTATAAAACTCCCTGTAGCGTCTAGCATTGGCAGCCATTTCCCTAACCTAGAACTTCTTTCCTTTGTCCACAGGGCCCTACCCTACTTTGGTCTCTACCTGCGGGTCCGCCAATTAATTCCCCAGGGTCTACCCTAGGCTCCCATTGCTCCCCTTGGGCAATCTCATACCCTTTGGACTTGCACATGTGTTGCCCTGTGTCAGTCCCTCACAGCACTGCCTCCTGACCCAACCTCCTCTTCTCCAATGGACCCAGATACCCAGCTATCCAGCTGACATCTCTGAGCCTCCCACTCAGAGAGATCACAAACTCAACTTGATCTGGCCTTTTATAACCCCAGCAAATGGCACATTATCACCTCTCCTGCTGAAACTACCCTGGGAGTCACCCATGACTTCTAATCTCTTAAGGCCCTCTCCAGGCCAGTGTGACTAAAAGCTGTCAACTCAATTTCCTGAGTATCCCTTGGATCCTCTCGTTCCTCCCCATCTCCGTCACCAGGAAGGCAGAACCACTAGGATGCACCCTGCCATACCCACTCTCACCCAACTCCAAACCATTCTTCCCACTTGAGCCAATCATTTAAAAATTAAAACCAACTTTTTTTTTTTTTTTTTTTTGCTTGCTTACCATCCTGCAAAGGTGTTATCCTGCCCTTAAGCCAAAGCCCAAACCTCCCCCTCAACCCCTGGCTCACACAGCCCCTCCTGCCTCACCCACGGCTGGTTGCTGGATATTCCCACAATGGCCTGCCTTCAGCAGCTCTTTTCCCTTGTGTCCAGTTCCTTCCAACTCAGGACCTGCCTTTACACACACAGTGCCTTTGTTCACAAGGCTCCCCCTTCCATCTGTCACTTAGCCAATTCCTGCCCATCATCTCTCAGACCCTCTTCCAGCACTCACTGACTCCAGTACAGGAATGATGATTATCCCAACAATTTGAAACATACCTATGTGCTGAATGCATAACCTCAAACATGTTCATCTAAGCCTCAGTCTGCCAACTTGGAAAATGAAGATAATACCATCTACCTTAAACAACAGCTGTGAGGATGCAAGGAGGCAAGATAAGCAAAGCATTTCAGCCTTGTGCCAGGCACAGGCGGCACATGGGATCTGAAGACGCTGTCTCTCACCTCTGCAATGCTGGCATCTAACAGACGGCTAGGCACAAAGCACATGGTCAATTAACCTTCAAGGCTGAGACTAACTCCCACCATGTGCAGGCAAGGAAATGAACATGGGGGAAGGAGTCCAACTTCGGCCATTCTGCTCTCTAATGACCACCCTCCTTTCTTGGAAAGTCCGTCCAGGACCACCCCCCAGGACCTGGCATTCCCTCTGCCCCACCTCCTCCCCACCGTCTGGCTCTTACTGGCGGGCTGTTCTAAGGCCACCACAAGGGCCTGGAGGGCATAGAGCGCCTGCAGCTCCTTCTGCTCATCACACAGGTACTTCTGTAGCAGTCTCGCTCGCGCCTTCAGCACTGCAACGTCCACTCGGAGTGGAGTCTCAACTACAGGGAAGAAGACAAGAGAAGGTGGAATAATGCAGCCCTTGCCAGCTTTGGCCTCAGGAGGCCAAGGCTGAAAGCCCTTTCCCTCCATTTGTCTATGGGCCCACCGCCTGCCCCAGCTTCTCTTACAGATAATTGCAGAGTAGCACACGGACGTCATGAGAGCTCGAACTAACGTACTCGATGCTATCTGCTGTTCATTCAGGTTAGCCTGTACAAGAGAAACAGTTCTGATTCGTGCCCCTAGGTCTCCATTCCCGTCCCCTCCCCCAAACGCCTCTGCTCTCTCCTCCCGCCATATCCAGAAGACACATACCTCTATCCAGTCGAACACCCGCTGGTTACTGCTACCCTCCTTCAGCAGCTTCTCCAGCTGCCTGGTTAGCTCCTCTAAAGCAAGCGCCCTCTGGCCAGGGGCTTCTGACTCCTCTCCCAGCGTATATTCCACCTTCTGCAACCAGAAAGGCCCAGAGTCAGGTGCACAGTGTGAAAGATGAGGGAGGAAACACAGGCCAGCCCCAAATACTAGAATTAACCAAATTCCAGGCCCAAACCTGTTCAGTGACGAATGTACCAACATCCTGGCCTTCTGGTAGAAATTCCTTCCAGCTGAGCCCAGCCTCTCGCCACAGCATCCCTACCTTTTTGGGACCCTGGAAAACACAAGACCAACTCAGCAACCATCTCTCTCTCTCTCTCCAAAGACCCAACAGGTCCACAGCAGTCATCCAACAAATATTCACTAAAAGCTCACAAGGTACCTTCCAGGAAGTAAGAATGCCACGGAGGTGCCAGATAGGCACAACCCTTCCATGCCTACTCTAGTGCAGGGCACAGGTGTCAGTCAGATAATTATCCAAATCAGTAAAAACTCTCATCCACCACCAGTGCTATGACACTAGAGTGGGAGGAATGACCTGGGAGCCTCTCAATAAATTATTGAACCACAAAAAAGGTAAAAAATAAAAATCCAAATACCTCATTCTAGCATCTTCCAATTGTATCTATATTTCTTTATTAAAACAGCTTGGCTTTTCATTATCCCAAGTAACAAACGTGTGTTGATGAGAAGAAATGACTAGTAACGAACATGCCTATTTGTTTCCCAAGTTCAGGAAATCTCAGAAGCAGAGACACCCCCACCCCCAACACTAATCAGACATCCTTGCAAAGACAGCAATCTGGACAATTTTAAACCCAGTCTCACTCTCCCAAGTTCCAAGTGGCTGAACTCCTTCTTCCAAAATGACACAACCCAACTTCTCACGACCACTAATAAGCACCACACCCAACTTGCTTTCTCCATCATTTTGCGTTTATGCTTGTCAGTCACCAATTAACTTTCATAAAGCAGCTTCAGAACCCTTCAAACAAAGTCTTCTGTCAGAACATTGCTAAATACTCTGCAACCTCACAGCACTTCAGACACTCCAGTTCAACTATATTTCACACTTCATGATGTTTTTATTAAGCTATCATTTCTTATTTTTGCTCTTTGACTTGTTTCATAACCACAGTTTATTCCCTGCTGCATCCCCAGTGCCAAGCACACAATAAATGCTCAAATAAACACTGGTAGAATGATGAATGAATCAATCATTGGTATAGGCTCTTCCACTGTCACTCTCCTTCAGCCTTGGCCAGAACCCACGACAGGAATGTCCACCTCAACATTTCCTCTCTCAGGTACTAACATGGTCCTGCCAACAATACTCCAGCCCACTGAAGGATCATGAGACTTCACGGCCACCAGGAGCAACCAAAGCCAGAGAGTAGAAGATAAATCCTGAACACATCACCCTCTGAAAGGCCGACTCACCATGCTTTTGCATAGGAGACCCAGAATCTCCAGCAACAGGGAAGTAGCTTTGCCCATGGGTCTCAGAGGCTTTGTGATCTCCCTATAAGAGGAGAAAACCCAATGTTGATGGCCTCCACAACCCTCAACACTATTCCATCCCTCTCTGAACCCAGGTATCTGATTTGTGTCCCTAACCCTTCCCTCCCTCCTCTTTGTCTCCTCTGAATTCCACCAAGAGATTACCTGAACAGCTCTCCCATGGGCACACCGCCTTCCTGCAGAATGGGTGTTACCAGTTCTGCCAGGTAAAGCCACACATGCGGGATGTCAATTTCCATGTCCTCAGCCAATTCCAGAATTTCATACAACCTACAAAGGGAATTCAGTGTCATGGCATTCTGAGGAAGATGGGCCAGTCCCCTAACCTGGCTCTGGGGCAGTGTGGCACAGCTAAGGATCAAGTGTTGACCCCTCCAGGAACATCTTCTAGATATGGACCACCTTCCTGTCCTTACATGGTTCAGCATCTAAGGCTCAAGGTAAGGCCACCTTCTTAAGGTGGTTCGCCCCGCTAAAAGGATGGTGGGGCCTATCCTCTTAATACAGGTTCTAGGAGCCCCACAAAGGAGAAGGAACTTGTGGGTATGTGAATGTGGGAGCCCACAGAAGCTGGCCATACCCTTGGTAGTACTGTGCGGTGGAGAGGTGGCCGGTGCAGAGCAGCTGGTGCAACAGCCGCCCCATATGCTCACGAGCAATGGTGCTGCGCTCTAGTGTGGACTCAATCCCATGTCGCACAAAAACGAAGAGCAGGGAGGGCGAGGCCAGCTCCTGCACACACTGTACTGCCTCCTGGGGGTACAGGAAGGAAAACACCATCACCACCTGCCTAGCCCAGACTGCGCCCCCAGGCTTGTCACCACAGTGCCCTCCTCCCCACGTGCTCTCAGGACCCAGACCCGCTCACTGCCAACCTTCATGTCATTGAGATGGAGATACTCTTCAATGATGGCCTTGGATTTCTTCTCCAGCTCCTCCTCCGAAAGGGCGGCCTTCGGGGGACTCACTGGGGGAAGGGTGGCTTCCCGCTTCACTGTGGGAAAACCAAGATCCCAGATACTCTTCAGTTCCGGTCTTTTTAGCCAACAGGGTCTGGAGCTCCAAAGAGAGCTGGGTACCAGTTAGTCCCAGACTAGCAACAACCTCCTCCATCCAGTGCCCCCTCAGCCCCTCACCAGCATCCCGCCCTCGATCCTCCGTAAGGCTAGCTGCCTTGCGCAGTCCTTCAGGCTGGGAGGGCCGCTCTCTACTCCGCTCCTCCACTTCCTTGCTGAAGCTCCGCTTGGTAGCAGGGGTTCGTGCACGATCAAGCCGGTCCCCACGGTCACCTCCCCGTTCACTCCGCTCCAGTCGGTCTCCCCGGTCCCCAGCTTTCTCACCTCGTTCCCGGCTCAAGCTACTCCTGGAAGAGAGATAGGCATTGTTTCTCACCTGTACTGCCCAAGCAATCTCTCATGTTACTAACCATGCTGAGCAACTGCTAAGCCTCGTTCCTGGCATCAGGGATATGCCCCAGTGTGTGCTGAGCACTACAGTATGAGGAATTCCCACGCTACAGGAATAGCCAAAACCCAATCACAGTATTCCATGTGAAGAACAAAAATCCCTGGCCCCTCACCTCTGTACAACGCGCCTATTATCTGTGCTCTCTGTGGGCACTGCTTGTTGAAGGGCTGAAAAGCGATTCAAGGTACTAGTAGCTGGACGAGCAGCTTCTGATGCTGAGGAGGCAGAAAACCTAGATTAAAATCCTTCTACTTTCTTGCATCCTCCCTCCTATTTGTCAGTCTGGACACTTGGTCCCAGTGCTAACAGTAAAGCAGTTCGGCCCTTGTCACCAGACCCGTGCCTCCTGCATGTTGTACTGACCACTCAGACTGGAAGCTTCCCATATAGGTAAGCTTCCGCCCGTCCTCATATTAATAACTACCCAGCCTTTTACAGTGGGCTCCATACCTGCATCAGAAGGCTTGGCTCCTGAGCCCCCGCTGCTGCCCTTGCCCCAGCTCAGTCGCCCTCCAGGTGCGAAAAGCTGGTTGTTAGAATCTATGGAGCCAGGCTGGGGAAGGAACAGAAATAAAGTCATGGGTTTGACCTGGCCAAACCCCTCCACCAGCACCACCACACACAGCCACACGAGTAAGAAATTGTCCAGACCAGGGACTAAGCAAATTTCATATGTAAAGGGTCTGAGGGTAAACATTTTAGGCTTTGCAAGCCACAGTCTATTACCAACATTCACGTCTGCGAATATAATGTGAAAGCAGCCATAGGTAATACTCAAAGGAATGAGGAGCATGGCTATGCTCCAACAAAATTTTACTTAGAAAACGACACCTAATTTTTCTTTCTTTTTTTTTTACAGACAGGGTCTCACCGTGTAGCCCAAGCTGGCCTACAACTTGCATCAATCCTCCTGCCTCAGCCTCCCGAGTGCTGGGATTATAGGTGTGTGCCACCACACCCCAACTCGGCTTATGGGATGTGTAGGTGCAGGTAACAAGAGTGGATCTGACGTTCATGTGAGCTTGTCCAGACCAATGGAAACAAAGCCTCATAGCTGGCAGCCTTCTAACAATCTAAGCTGTTTCTTGAAACTTAACCAGTTGATCCAGGAAGAAAAATTGAACTCACCCTCCCCAACCTTACGGACTATCTCCTTGATCCCATTTTATCCTCCAATACACGAGCATCACCTGCTCCCACATGCACCCCTACCTTTGTGATCTTGGTGAGTCGTGAGGTGTCGATAGGGCGACTGCCTTTGCTGATGGGGACTGTGTTCCAGCCACCATCATCCACAAGTGGAAGGCCACGGCCTGGGACGGAAAGGGGGGGAAACTGAAATAACGAGTAGGTCCTAGCAGCCCCATCTATTCAGGCCACTCCCAGCCTTCTTTCCTCAGATCCTCAGTTCCATCATGGGGTCTCAGTGGCCCAGACACGTGGCACTAACAGGAAGTCATCAGCGGAAAGCACCACCCCTCAGTCCCTTCCCTGCCCCTCCTCAGTCCTAGCACCCAACTCACTGATGGGTGGGCCTGGAGGACCACCCCGACGCTTGTCGCTGCCCTTGGCCATGAGCTGCTGTACTTTGATGTGTTCCCGATGCTCCTCCATCTCAGCCTCCTTGTGGATCTGGTCAATGGTCTTAGGGCCCTGATCCCCTCTGCGTGGCACCCAATTGCTCTGGAGGAACAAGCAGCCAGTTGCAGATGACATCAAGGAGGCCAGGCAGAGGGAAATGAGGACCTGGGAGCAGCAGACCGGCCGTGGGAAAGGGAACACACACCTGCCGCAGATCAAGCACATCCTGGAGCATGAAGCGGATACGCGAGGAGGTCTTCTTTTCTTTAATGATTTTCTCCATCTGGTTAAAATACTGATCCATTCGGGGCTAGGAGGAAACAAAGGGCTCAGGCCGAGACCTTCAAATCCTTCACCTTCAACAGGGGCACAGCGCCCAGGCCCATCAGCAGGAGCTCCCCTGCTTTGGTCCCCCGCCCTCCAAACCCCAGAACTCCTACCTTGGCTTTTGCAAAGTCCAGGTCTTTGCCAATGGTGGTAAGAAGACGACAGAGGCACTCTAGGGACTCTTCATCGTGGTTCTTAAGTAGTTTGACCACACAGTCATGCATTATTGCCTCTGTTAACATCTTCAGCTTGAACAACTCCCCAATAAACTTGATATTCCCTAAAGAACGCCGCCGGGCTATGTCCCGAGCCTCTTCTAGCTCCTCCTTCAGGCGTCCCCGTTCCTCCGCCTGCCAGTCACAGGACAGTGATCATGTCAAAAAGACACCCAGCCACTTCACTGAAACCCTTCTATCTGGATAGCCAGCCTAGCACTAAGTACTCATGTCCTGAGGCAAAGATACCTGCCAAAATACCATTATCCCCAGCCCATTTAGCTCTCTCTACACCACACTCAAGCACCCAGTAGCACCTGGGTGGGGGGAGGGTGGTGAGTAGAGGGGGGAAATGACTTAGTTTTCTCACCGTAGCAGCCTCGTCCATCTCTTTTTGCTTTTTTTCAAAAACCTCATCATCATCTTTGTCTTTCTCAAACTCCTTCTGACATCGATTCAACAATAATTTTCGAAAGTTCACAGTCACTGTTGGCTTTTCTGTAGTGGGCACTTTTAGCTGTCAGTCAAAGAAAATGTCACACTCAGACTAGACCAGGGCAGGGAGGCCTTCCAAGAATCTAACTACCTGACCCAGAAGACCTCTGGCCTCAGCTCGGCCCTCTCCTGGCTGCCACTGCCAACACAGCCTGGGGGGCGCAGAAAGCTGGGTCCAGGAGCCTTGGGAAAAGCAAAGGGAAGCTGGCTTGTCAGAGTCAGAAACCAGTGGACACTAACCGCCATGAGGCAGCGGCACATGTTGGCATAGGCTACAGAGAAGTTGGGCTCTGAAATGGCCTTCTCAAAGATGAGGTCGATGACCCCTTTGAGGCGTTCCTCGGTGTCGATGGCCAGTTGGGTCACCTGCTTCATCAGCTGCTGGAACATCTGGGGTGTCAATTTATTCAAGATGGAGCGCACCCTGCGGAACAGGTCCTGTGGGGGAGAGGGGACAGAGAAGACGGAGCATCCAATGAGGTTCTCAGTCAAACAGGCTGCCGGGCAGGCCAATGCGGAGGGACTGAGGCAGACACTGAAGGTGAGAACCGACAGACACAGAGTCTAGAGGGCTCAGGGGGCAGACCCTGAGGGGGAGAAAGGGAGGCCCAAGCAGGACTTGCCAGTACCTGGGTTTTGCTGCCATCAGCATCCTCCTCCCTTTGGTCCTTATCAGCTGCTGTCCGCTTGCTGCTGGGCTTCCAGGCCTTCTCTGCTTTGTTCAGTTTTATATCTTCGGTCATTAACACCGTGGCAATGATCTTGCGTGGCTCCTTCCGGGGGCCCGGCTGAGAACGCCTGGGTCCCAGGCTAGCCTGCTAAGTAAGCAACACAGATAAGTGAAGACACAGAACCAGTACGAATACACACCCTCTCTACCACACAGCTCCAGGGCAGACTTCCTCACCCCAGGAGATACCCCAAGACCTCACCCTTGTGCCCCTTCAGCCAGCCCCACTCACCGGCCCTCGGGGCAGCTCCCCACCTGGCCCACCCCTTGGGGGCCCACGGCTGCTAAGGGCTGGTCGACCAAGGTTGGCAAATGATGGAGTGAAGTCTGGGCCACAATTTATGCCCGGTAATCTGGAGGGATCCAGCGGCCGCAGTGGTGTTTTATTGGCCTGAAAAAGAAAACACATGGTCTCAGAAGCTAAGACACGAACTCCTTCTCAGTCCACCAGCTCAAACTTACCCTACTCCCCCTGAAACCACCAACCTTATCCAGCACCACATCGGTAATATGGGGCAATCCTTCAGGCTTCTGCATACTGGCGAAAATGAACTGAAAGCCAAGCAGGAACTCCCGATCATAACGCTTCTTCTCCTCAAGGTTCAGAGGCTTCCACTGATCTGCATGAAAAAATGCCACCCTCACACCGTCTCCTGGGTCCCAGCAAGAATGCTCAACCATTCTCAGGCCAACCTCCAGCATACCTGACTTGTATTCATACTTCTGTTCCCCAGGCTGGATGTTCTCAGCATTGTGGATTTTGTCCTCCTTGGAGTCCCAGGTCTCATCTGCTTCCTCAGGCCGTGGGGGCACACTGCTGCCCTCACACTCTGGGCCTGGATTGTTGCCTGGAGGAGGCTGATTCTCCACCTCAGGTACGGTTGGGCTCACCTGAAATCACAAAACATGCAGTTTGGGTTTCATGGAGACCTGTGCCCACACCCAAACTGTGCCCTCTGCCCTGTTTCTGCTTACCTCCTTAAAGGCATCTAGAAGGTCTCCCACAGCCTCCTTCTTATTTAGCTCCTTAATTTTCCGTCTCCTCTTTGGCACGGATACTGCCACTAATGAAATGGAAGGGAAGGGTACAGTGGCAATAAATTAAGGACCACCCCTAGTCCGAGGGAAAAGAACAACACAGCCCTGGTACCCCACCTTCTCTTCCCATCACTCTCACGAGAGGCTTACAATGGCTGACGAGGAGGTCACCAGTGAAGAGAAGGCACCACATGCTCCATGCTCCACCCCACCCCAGCCCGGCCCGGCCCGGCCCAGCCTGGCCCTCCTCCATCATTCAGCCACACCTTACCTTGGGTGGCTGCAGCCACCTCCAAATTCTGGGACAAGTGGGGTGGGACAGGGTTGCTCTCTGGGGGGAGGAGTTCCTCTCCTCCCTTCTCACTCTCAACTTCTCCCACTTCTCCTCCTTCTTCTTCCTCCTCCTCTTCTTCCTCTACTTCCTCTCCCTGAGGAGGGGAGGTAGTAGCTACAGGAGCCATAGCTGGAGTGGCAGAGAGGACGGTGGGGACAGCCACTGATGCAGTCACCTCCTTGGCCTGCTCCTCTGGCTCACTGACTGGGCTTAAGTCCACAGCTGGTGGCGAGGGGGCTCCATTGAGCAGTTCCTCAGGTTGGGCAGTTGGAGCAACGGGCACAGGGGACTCAGAACAAGCCGAAAAGGTGGGCAGGGGAAGCTCCGGGCTTGACTCCACCTCTGGCTCCAGATCCTCAGACGGGACCATGCCGTTAGGCTCATGAGTTTCCACCTTGAGAGATGCTAGCGGGGCCGGAACCAGGGGAGGACTGGAAGAGAACTCGGATTCTGGAATCGGCTTGCTGAGTGTCACTTCTACTTCCAAGATAGGTTCAGCAAGAGTGGGTTCCGGAGAGAGGCAATACGGCTCCCCAGCTTCCCGAGAGATGGGAGTCGATTCTTCTAAAGGCATCTGTATCATCCCTGCTGTCATTGTGTCCCCAGGAATAGAGAGCACTCCGAGATTAGGTTCAGACCCCGGTTCCAAGATTGGGGGTGGTGATGGGGCTGGAGAAGGTGAGGAAGGCTGGGATTCTGACGGGCTGTGCTCTGGGCCAGGCAGCCCTGGCCGGCCTCCAATGACTGCTCCCTGCGACCGGTCATCTGCGCCACAGGAAGGAAGAATGAGTACCTGAAGGCAAGTCCATCATGGTGAGGTCCGTCCTCCTACCACCCAAGGCATTCCTGATCCAACACACCCACCCCATGCCCCAATCTTCTTCCACTGAGGCTATTTTCCCTTCTTAACTACAGCACAGTCCCCCTCAAATCTTCTAAGGCATTCTTGTCTGGCCCCTAATTCCAATCATTCCATCTCCTTGGGATTTAACTGTCACACTCCAGATCCCCACAAAAGCTGCCCTACTGGCTTTCGTACCTGGCCGGACAATGACAGCAACCTGGGGTGTCTCCCCATTAGGCTGAGGCTCCAGACCGCCTCCCGTCTGCAGGACACAAAGGGTTACCAAGTTTGCACAGCAGAGTCCCACAACCCTTCTTTACTAGAGTCATTTCTACTTTAGCTCTGCCTAGAAATCCAGGAAAGCAGGGAAATAAATCCCTTAGTTGAAGGAAAAGATCAATGGACTTGGGAGTCCAGGGCAGAACAGTCGTCTCAGCCAAGGCGTCAGTCAGAGGGGTCGGTACCTGGGGAGGGGTGGGCGTAGAGGCGGTGCGGGCTCCAGACATGATCTCCTCCGTGATATCCTTCCCTCCTTGGTTTGGATCTCGAATTCGGATCTGAGGAAAGAAAGCTGGGGGATGAGTAGGAAGCAGGAGGAGCTCACCTCTCCACCCTGCCCCACTCCTCTAAGACTGGGCCACCCCACCCTACTGGGAAGCAGGTGGGCGGGTGCCAGAAACCCCATGAGTTCTACTGTCAACCCATCGGGCTACTCTTGTAGTCGCTGCCCTAGCCCCCACCCTAAGAGACCCTTGACCTCACAGAGCAGCCCTGTACATCACAATGCCCCTCCCTCCCTCACCTCTGCCCCACCGCAGTCCCCAAGTCAGTGGCTGAACACCCTGGGGCCCAGGACCCCCATGGAGCACCCAGCCAGCTCACTTGTGGCTAGTCGGCCTGATCTCTGGGGGCAGGGCCCAGATCCAGTGGGTGGAGCCAGGGTGACTCAGCGGCTTCCCCAGCCCTGGCACCCTATTCTGGGCACCACGCCCAGGGCTTGAGGATTGAGCAGAGGCGGAGGCCTCCAGAGCTTCCAGGACTAGGAGGTGGGGGGTGGGGGGGCCACAAAAACCAAACCATTTCCAAGTCAGGCCACTAGAAACCCAAAAGCCAAAGCGTAATCCTTATGAAGCCCTAGAGCCCAAGTCTCCTGGGACTCTCCCTGCTGGCCACTTCAGGCTTCCCATGAGCTGCTTCAACACCAAAGGCCTAGCACCTCACAAAGAAGTCAAGCACTCCGCAGACCCCCATGCCCTGCCTACTCTCAGCTGGATTTCCTTCAAGCTTCACTCCCAAGGGCACAACACGCCAACAACATCAGGCCTCTGTTCTCCCCTTCCCAGATGTCCCAGAGCCCCTTTCTGCTACTCACCGTTTTACGCTCCCTCTTAGGAGCAATCTGGGGGGGCTGGTTCATCAAAACTGAGGCAGGGGCCACGCCAGCAGGAAACTGCTGCACACCTTGGGCTGGGTAGTAGGCGCCAGCTTGGGGGAGGGAGGGCGGAAAGGAAGATTGGTGGCAGCGTCAGGGCCCAACAAATACTAATGCCTGCGTGAACACCTCCTACTTAGAACCTCTCATCACACACAGCCGGCCCCCTGTCCTGCCCCGCCCTCCTCCTGGAGGGAATTAGGTGTCTGTCAAAGCTGGGGAACCAGTCTGAACTGAGTTTACAAGAATTTCGGACACTGACACACACACCTTGTAGGCAGGTACTCTTTCCCCACACCAGCCACCCTGAGAGTTCACATCTGTTCTTCCATCCCACAAGGCACTCTTACATACGCAACCCACCCCAGCAACACATACGCATATACTCTCAACCTGAAACAATCAGCTTTTTGGGAACAAGAAAAAGAGATTTTTCCAACCCTGTTCCACTCAATCTGAGTGGAGTTCTAGTATCCGGCCCTTTGCGAGGGGCAAGAAAACATCATAAACCACGCCCAGGCTGAAGAAAAATGAATTCTCTGAAGCAAATGTCTCCAAAGCGGGGTGCATCTGTAATCTCATCCACAACTTCTACTTGCTTATTTTTAACAAGTGCCACAAGTGCTGTTTGTTTAAATCATGCACACACAAACACAAACAAAACCACCCATATGTTAGCTACAGAATCAAAATTTTTCCTAATACCAAAAGAAATTTAGAAACCACTGCCATAAAGATCAGACTAATCCTTTCCTAAAAATAAATGAAAAATAGCTATGAAAACCTCCCAGATCTGTGTTATATCCAGCAACAATAGAAAGAGTATCACAGGGAAAGCCCACTAACATGCCCTCAAGCCAGAGCCTGACCCTACATTTCTTGATGTGGGGAGAACTCCAACTCTTTTGGCAGAGGATCAAATCCCCCCTCCCTCACACATCAGTTAAATATTAAGCACCAATCCCTACCATCCATTATTCCTATCAGTTTTAGACTGAAAGCCACACCTAGAAAGGACCTTATGCTTTAGAAAGTAGATCAGCTAGCGAAGTAGCACATGCGTGTAATCCCAGCAATCAAGGGAGGCTGAGGCAGGAGGATCTCAAGTTTAAGGACAGAGACAGCCTGTACAACATAGCAAGCACTTGTCTCAAAATAAAAAATAAAAAGGGAGCTGGGGGTATAGCTCAGTGACAGAACATTTGCCTAGTATGTGCAAGGCTTTGGGTTCTAAACCTCATACTGAAGCATAAAATAAAATCCATTTAGACCTAGACACCCCTTGGGGTGCCCTCACCTCTGACTCCCTCCCCTGCTTACCGTAGGTCCCAAATTCAGTCGGGCTTGCACCCGGATAGAAGCCTGGGGCTCCTGGCTGCACAGGGTACTGCTGTGTCTGGACAACATACGTTGAACGCCCCTGGTAGGGGTTGGAGGGGAGAGAAGGGAAGAGGAGTTGAGGAGAGCTGCGAAAATCACATGAGTCCAAAAACAAAGTGGGACAAACCAAGTCTAGGCAATGACCAGAAGGAAATCCCACCTCCAGAGGAGAGACGGAAGTAGAGGGCTGGGTGGGAGAAGTAAGGGGTGGGGCACAAAGTATTGTGGCTTCCAGCCCCCAGCCTCACCTGTCCAGGGATATAGTAGGCCCCCTGGGAGGCTGAGTAGGAGATCTGGGAAGGGATCATCATTACTTGGGATCCAGCAGGGTAGACATGGGCAGCTGGGCCAGGACGGGCAGGGGCTGCACTCTGCACTCGGGATGCTGCACTGCTAGGGGGCTGGGCCCGGCTAGGATAGAAGTGCTGTCAGGAGGGAGGAAAGCAGTGGGTATGAGGAAGGAGAGGAGGCAGAAAGCAAGGTCAGCACTGAAGGGGATTACGGGGGCTTCAGAGCATGGAGACCAGCCCTACTAAGACCCTTGACCAGCTGATGGCTAAATGGCCTCTTGCAGCACACATGCCCTCTGAGCTCAGACAACACTTTGTATCGAGTGTGTATTTACTCTTTCACTCCATGCATACTCTTGTCATCTCCACAGACGCTGCCTAAAACCCAGATGCATCATGCCTGAGGCCCTTTCAGGCAACACACTACCCAGCATGCACTGCTCCACCTAAGGCACCAAGACACTACTAACATGCAGCAGTCTCCCAATTCCCAGATACCTGCTCTTCAGTAGTTAACCCCTAACATGCACCACTCAATCTCAACTGAAGACCTAAACAACAGCCAAGTCCCCACCCTGAAGACACCCAATCCCTGTGTCTAACCCCTGACCAGGAAGGGTAGGGGTGAGGCCAGAAGGAAGTACAGGATTAGGAAAGGAATATTACCTGCAGAGACCTGAATCCTCCCTGAGAGCACATGGGGACAGGAAAGAAGAGAATTATCCCCAAGGTGATGAGGGGGAAAAAATGAAGGAAGCCACACAAGAATTCTCCCACTTAGGAAGAACATGGAGAACAGAGAAAGGAGAAGAAAACAAAAAACACTGGCGTCCTTATCTCACCAGCCCAAAGAGAAAGCAGTGAAGGGGAGTAGAGCAACGGCAGCCTCCCCGGAAAGGAAGAACAGTAAAGCAAGAATGAGCAGCAGGGTCCACAGCACTATCCACAATTCTCGAAGGTATGAGGACCCCAGGAATGAATACATACTCTGCAGGGGCCAGCCACCATCAGTAATCAACAGCCAAGCAACTGTCTGTCAGAACAGGGGGCCGGCTACCCAGCCTCTATGGCCTCCACAGTTTCCATCCGAGGCCCCAACTGGCAGCAGCTCCCCACAGTTCCCACTCAGGCCCCTGCTCCCCTGCCCACCGCCCCTCACCTGTCGGGGCTGAGAAGGCGTGTTCATTTGTGTCGCTTGCGGCGTACTGAACACCACCGGCGCAGTCTGCCCCGGGGGAAACGCTGGCTGAAGGGGGAGACCAGAGTTCAGCAAGTGGGGAAGCCCGGGTGGGGCTGAAACCCAAACTGGTGAAATAAGGGAGATCTGCGGCAAGAGCCTCAGCAGTCTACGCGCCCCCACCCTATGACAGCCCCCAGGGACAGCCAGGGGCCCTGTCTCAATTTGGCAGCAGGCAGCTGCACTTTGCCCTGACACCAACGGGGGTGGGAATATCCAGAGGCTGGAACCTGCTCCCGACCTGCTGCCTGGTCTCCCCTACCCTCACCCCAATCCTCTCCTACTACTTCCTAATTACCTGTGGGAGTCCAGGGGATGGGGCGGGCGGGGGGCCTGTGGGCTGTGGAGCTTTGTTCATTTCATTTGGTGCCACATCAGGGTCCCCCCAGCACCTGTTGGGAAAGAGGAGCTCAGAAAAAGGAAGGCACCCCAGCTTAAGGCAAACGGGCTGATGGAAGGGCTGAAGCAAGGGCTGGGCCCAACACCGAGCCCAGGAGGTGCGAAGGGGGTGAAGGAGCGGAAAGATGCGGTCTGTGTCCCCCCAGCACATGGCCAAACCCGCACCACCTCCACCACCTCCTCGCCTGCTCGGACGGCCCCGCACTCACCCCCTCGGCTAAGAATAAGTCCACGGCGCGGCCTACAGGTTCTGGGCATCCGAGGGCCTGGGGTTGGGAGGCGAGGGTATCAACCTGGCTCCGCGGGGCCCCAGACCAACCAGACCGGAAATTCCAGGTCTCGCTGGCACCAGGCTCCCGGATCACACGCGGAGCAGGCGGCTCCGGCCGCGATGTCCCCACCCCCACCCGGGGACGCCGGGCGCGGGGCCTGGCCGGGGGCGCCGCGCGGGCCGGACGCAAGGCCGGAGGCGGGCCGGGCAGGGCGGCAGCGGCCGGGCGGGCGGCGGCCAGGCCGGCGGAGCCGACGGTCCGCGCCCCTCCCCGCGCCGCCGGCCAGTGCCAAAGAACAACGTGTCACTTCGCGGCGCGGCGCAAGGAGGCGGCGGCGCCGCCGCCCGCCCCCGCCCCCACCCGCGGGCCCGGCGGGCACACGTGGGCCCGGGACCGGGCCGGCGCGCTCGGGCCCGCGCGGGCCTCGGGGCCGGGCGCCGGGGCGGCGGCGCGGGGCGGCGGGCCCCGGCCCGGATGGCGGCGGATGCGGGGGGAGGGCGTGGGGGGCCGGGTCGAGCCCGGACATGGCGGCTTTACCTTCAGTCTCCTTCAGTCCGCGCGGCCGAGCCCCACGCAGCCGCACAGACGTAGTCCACAACCATTTCCGGCTCCCCGCACGGATCCCGCTCGGCGGCTACCGCTTCTCCGCAGGCGCAGCCGGCGCCCCCACGTGACCGGCGCAGGGGGCGGAGCGGCGCCGGTCCTGGGCGCCCGGCGCACATGGGGTTGGCTCCGCCCCGTCACGTGACGGCGCTGCCCGCCCCTGTGTCCCCTCCCGAACTTTGGAATTCCCAGACCAACCCCCCTCTTAGCCTAGGCGGCTCTTCAGTTCATTCATACTTTGTGCAAGCGTTTATTGAGTGCATACTAAGGGGTAGGGGAGGTGCTGGCCCTGGGCTGAGAATACTGAAGTTAAACTTAGTGCGGCCTGAGTAAACGATGATATAATGCGAATTGTGCACCCTTTGAAAATAGTGTAGACGTGATCGTGGAAAGGCTTATTAACAAAGGACACTGAATGTTACGCTAAAAAAAAGTTGAAACATTCTAACTGCAGAAGTACTTTGAGTAGATTCGTTGTTTATAAAAGTCAGTCACCCTAGGGATGAGCAAAAGTCAATCATGAAAACTTCACAGTGATGATGAAAGAAGCAATCCCAAATCTCCTGTCTAGCAGCCAAATCTTGGAGGCCAGAAGGGCTGTTCAAGAGTGGAAACGGATTGAGAATCAACTATCTTGGGTTTTAATCCATGCTTCCTTACCTATTATTCAGCTATATGCCTGCTACCTACCTACTTAACCACCTCTTATAAAATGGGAAGATTTGTAACCAGTCCAGCTCAAGTCTGAGCTTTTAACCACCAAGCTTTTTCTAACAGTCATAACATCCACTCTATTGGATTATGAGGATTAATGGAGTGATTTCATATGAAAGTGCTTAAAACAGTGTGTAAGTAGCTAGCAAAGGGTCCCTCTCTTTCTTGTCCCTTCCCACTGATCTCAGCACCAATGGTGAACTGGTGACTTACTATATATGATCTATGTGATCTCAATCCTCACAATCTCCTATAAAGTAGCCTTATTCCCACTGTATGGGCTGGGATTTAGCTCAGTGGGTAGAGCGCTGCACTGCAGTCTCTGAGGTCCCGAGTTCAATTCCCAGCACCACAAAAATGGGAGAAGGGCCTGGCAATCCACTCCCAAGTCAATCCCGAAACAGTCTGCCATTGAAAACCCTATGAGGGTCGCTATGAGTCGGATGCCGACTCGACGGCACCTAACAACAACAACATTCCCACTGTATGCGAAGGGGCTGAAGTTCAAAGAAGTCCAGAACTAGCAACTACACCTTACTCCAAAGCCCACGTTTCCTATCGCAGAATGCTACCTGACCTGCTTGACACCATAGGACTTGGTAAACTAGGTGAAGGTAGCAGTAAAACAGCCCTTGCTGGGCGTGGTGGTGAATGCCTGTAATCTCAGCACTTGGGAGGCTGAGGCAAGAGGATCCACGCAAGTTCAAGGCCAACTTGGTCTACACAGGGAGTTCCACCCAGTGAGACTTTGTCTCAAAAAAAAAAAAAAAAAAAAAGCCTGCTGGGCACAGTGGTATACACCTATAATCCCAGTGACTCAGGAGGCAGAGGCAGGAAGATTGTGAGTTCAAGTACAGAGGCAGTCTGTGTAATTTAGCATCTTAGACCCTATCTCAAGATAAAAAAATAAAAAAGGGGTTGGGGATGCAGATCAGCAGTAAAGTGCTTTGCAAAGTATGCATGAGGCCCTGAGTTCAGCCAGCCTTACTGAAAAAAATCAACAACAAAAAAACCGCCCCTCAGCTGGGCACTGTGGCTCATACCTGTAATCCCAGCAACTCAGGAGGTGGAGGCAAGAGGATTGCCAAATTCGAGACCAGAGGCATTCTGCATAACTTAGAGAGAACTTATCTCAAAATGTAAAAAATATATATATATATATATATATATATATATATATATATATATATATGGGCTAGGGGTACAGCTCAGTGGTATAGCATTTGCAAAGTATGCATGCATAAGGCCCTGGGTTCAATCCCCAGTACCACCACAAAAAAAAAAAAAAAAACCACCCCTCATCATTAGCCTGTCAAAAATTTGTGATTGTAGGGTGGCTAAACCCAGGGACAAGAATCCTCTCTCTCAAGTCCAGTCACTGAAGAGAAGTAGGGCCGCAGTCCTAAAGAAACTCTGAAGAAGAGCAAAATATGCACTTGTGGGAAGGACCACAGTGAGAGTGAAAATGCAGCCCTAGTGTTCTCTGTGACTCTTCACTGGAGTTCTGTGGCTGCTGTCAGATAGGGCTCCATCTCTGGTCTTTTTTCTGTGCTTTTTCATTAAGCAAATAAATAAAAATAAATTATTGTGTACTTGATAAAGACTCCCTCGATCCACTGTTAACTCAGAAACCACTCCAATTCCTCAGAACAAAGTACTACCTAAAATACATCTTCACCTAATCACCCACAGCCCAGAGGCATGTCAAATTGCATAAGTCCAGATAAGAATGAGGGCTGGGGTTTAGCTCAGTTGGTAGAGTGCTGCTCTGTACTTTTTGAGGATCTGGGTTGATCCCCAAAACCACAAAAATGGGAGAAGGATGTGGCAGTCTACTTCCAAACTAATCAGCCATTGAAAACCCTATGAGGGTCACTATAAGTTGGACCCTACTGAAGGCATCTAACAACAGATAAGAATGTGTCATTGCTCCCTACTCAAGAGAACCTTCCTCCTTACCCCTAAACAAGTTGTGGCTCATGCATTCCTTGCAATGAATAGTACACAACCTGAAAGCCTGGGATTCAGCCTACATTCCTTCCCATCCACACATTACATCTAATCAGATACCAGGGCCTACAGGTAACTGATCAAAATCAAATCCTATTGATTTTATTTAAAAAAAAATTAAGCCAGACGAGGTGATGCACACCTGTAATCCCAGTGCCTGTAATCCCAGCGGCTGGGGAGGCAGAGGCAGGAGGATCGCAAGTTCGAGACCAGAGGCAGTCTGCGTAATTTAGCGAGACCCTGTCTCAAAAAATAAAAAAATGGGCTGGAGGTGCAGCTTAGTGGTCCAGCACTTGCAAAGCATGCAAGTGCAAGGCCCTGAGTTCAACCCCCAGTACCGCAAAATAAATAATTAATTAAATAAAAATTAAAATAAAAACAACTTTTCTTCTCCCCTTCTACATCTCCCACTTATAAGGCTTTAGTTCAGGCAATTCATTTTTTTTGCCTGATCTCCCCACCTCCATAGTGAGCTTCCTCACCCAGACAGGATTGTCACTTGCCTGATCTCATTCAATGGCACCCACTGACAGATACTCTTCAATGCTTTGCAAAACAAAGCTCATCTTAACCTGACCTGAGCCTGAGTCTCTTACTGAATCTCCTTCCATACTTTTCCCTGGTCTCTGTAAACTCAGCCAAGCCAAATCACCCATAGTTTCTGAAGTTTTTCTCCTTCCTGCCTTTGCTCCTCCCTGAAAGATACCCCATCCTCGTTTCCTCTGTACAAACTCATTTTCCTCAAAGTTGCCCCTGACTCACCTAGGCAATCAGGCCCTATTTCAATGATCCCAGGGTAGTTTGTTCATAATCCAGTACACTACTGATTGCAAAAATCAGAACAGTTTTCATGTGATTTTTTTTTCCATTACATTTTTTTTCTATATATCCCCACAAACTAGAATAACTGTCCAATGCAGCTCTGTTGATATTTGTTGCTGAATAAATGAAGGATGCAAAAGGCTAAGAACCACTATGAAAATTTGTTACTCTAAAGGACAATCACCAACTTGGGAGAGTGTTTTTTTTTTTTTTTTTTTTTTTTGGTACTGAAGATTGAACTCAGGACCTCAAGCGTGTTAAGCACACACTCTATCACTGAGCTACATCCCCAGCCGTAATTTATCTTACCACCATCATCTCTGGAAATCAGGTAAGGCAATTACTTGCTAGATCCCCATTACACAATAAGAGGTTCGTCAGATAGCAGTCACATTAAAAGTGTACAGGAGGCTTGCTAATGTCCAGGGATTCAACCTTTTACGCAGGCTGCCAAATGGGAGCTGCTGCTTCTCCAGCTAAGACCTTGACTTAGAGTAAGGTCCTCAAGTCTCAAGGCTAGAGAGAAGCCGGAAGCGGTGGCACACACCTGTAATCCCAGCAGCTTGGGAGGCAGAGGATTGCAAGTTCGAGACCAGAAGCAGTCTGTGTAATTTAGCAAGACCCTGTCTCAAAAAGTAAAAAAAAAAAAAAAAAAAAATGGGCTAGGGATGCAGCTCAGTGGTCCAGCACTTGCAAAGCATGCAAATGCAAGGCCCTGGGTTCAACCCCCAGTATCAGGGGGGGAAAAAAAAAAGTCTACAGAGAGACTAATATAGTGAATAAGGGCATGGGCTTTGGAGTCAGATAGACTTAGGATTCCAATCCTGGTCTCTACCACTTATGTGACCTTAAGCAAGTTACTGGTCCTCTCCAAACTTCCTTTCTCACCAAAACACAGGACTGTACCTACCTCTGAAAGTCTCAGAAGCATGAAGTTATTTTTTTCCTTTACGGAAGACCACACTACTCTTATGGAAGACCTAGCTACTCTTCAGAGGTTAAACCCACAGTAAGTGTTGGATAAATGTTACTTATGATTATCTCGCAAGACTATATGTTCCCCTCCACTGCATCCACAGGGGTCCAAGCCTTAGGTGACAGTGTAACTACACCAGCCCCACCAGGAAGGAGCACTCCAGCTCAAGAATTACAACCCAAAAAGGAAACCTTTCTCTTCCCCACTAACTACAGCAAAAGGAAGGTCACAGGGTCAAGCTTTCTATTTGGTTTCTATAAGAATATCCCAGATGCAGATGCTACTGTAATCAGATCTCTCAAATACCAACCTCCCAAGAGGGAAAGAGGGTGGGTGACAGGATGTAAAGATGTCCCTCTCAGCAGCATAAAAGTTAGAAAAGACTGGGGCTAGCTGGGCACGATGGTGCATGCCTATAATTCCATAGACTCAGGAGGCTGAGGGAGGATGATTGTGAGTTCGAGGCCAGAGGCAGCCTGCCCAACTTAGTGAGACCCTGTCTCAAAAAATGAAAAAGGGGCCGGGGGTGCAACTCAGTGGTAGAGCACTTGCCTAGCATGTACAAAGTCCAGGTTTCAACCCCCTAGTACTGGGGGAAAAAAAAAAAGGACTAGGACTGTCCACTGTTGGGCATCCTTAGTCCAAGATCAGGAGAGAATGGGCTTGAGAGGAGGTTGGGGGGCACACAGGATCCATTAGCCCTTTGGAAATTATTTGTAAGATTCTATGTAAAAATGTGCGTATATGCATTTCCTACAAAGAAGCTTTGTTACATTTATCAGCCTCTCAAGGGTTCTAACAAAATGAAAACAAGATGATGACGCAGCAGAAGGAAAACAAGCTTAGTTCCTCCCATTCAGGGCAGCCTCCCTGCTCACCTAAGCTCAGAGTTGCTCCAAACAATGCCCTTGCACACCTACTCCACACTCCAGTCTAGCCCAGGCCGTGACCCCTGAAAACAAGCAGACAGAAACCTTGGGGATAAAGGTCTTTATTTATTCAATAGTTATCTCATATAGTAACCCAAAAAAAAAAAAAAAAGAAAAGAAAAGAAAACAGGCGGTAACAGCCCCGCCCCCAAAGGTCTGAAACAGTGTCCACTCCTGGCAGCAGGAAGCTTGGCCCACCACGACCACTTAGAGGTCATAGTTGGGGTTCTTCCGAAGGATAACAAAACCTTCTAGAATGGGGGTAACAGGGAGAAACTCCTCAGTGGCCAATTCTGCCCGCTCCCCATGGGCCAACAGTACCGGGGTCGTGTGTGTCTGGAACCCTGTGATGGTCTTAGGCTTGCCAGCCTGGCCTACCACGTCCACTGCCTGGGGGTGAGAAAACCAAAATGAAGTGACTCCAGACAGGAGGGAAGCAGCACCCTCTCTCACTGCCCACGCCAGTTTGAGAAGCAAGATTATTATGGATCCTCCAAGTTCTAGAAAACAGTCTGAGCCCTCTTCTCTACTCAAGCCCTCACCTGGCCAACGCGGACAGACACTGGCAACGGCCGCAGCTCCTCATCGAACGTAACCAGCATTCGGGGCTGCATGGCAGCCACCAGCCCATACAACACGTAGTGCGATTTCCCTAGAATGACTGAGGAAAGCACAGAGGACGAGCAGTTACCAACAACAGAGCAGCCTGGGCTGACCTTGGCACCCACTCTGGCCCTGGTGGCCCTGGGCCACCAGGTAGTCCCGTAACCCCAGCCATTGGCTAGACCTACATTCTTTCCACACACCCTCCTACTCACCTGAGATGCCCCTCCCTCTGCCCACCACCCTCAGACTTGAAAATCACCTGTCCTGGCCTCTTGGGTACAGACACAGCTCACCATCCTCAAATCTCTTGAGGGAGATCAAAGGTGTGGAGATCAAAGTTTCACGGGGCCCACAACAGGCCCCAAACCTAGCCCTAAATTACGAAGGTGGCCCTGGCTGGGGTGGAAAGGGTTCAGTATGCCACAACGTAGTATTTCTGACAGGAACTCACTATTGCGAACATCCAGGAAAGAGACAAGCACAGTGAGCAGCCCAGCCACTGCCACTTGACTCATAAGCTGCCGATCACTGTGGTAGGGGCAGAGGGTGAGTGTGCCCTTCCCTAAATGTGTCAGGCCCTGCAAAAGAACAGAGGGACATGTAGGTGGGGAGTCACAGCCACCCAGAAATCCAAGCACTTGCTCACATATTCCCTCCCAGGCACAGGCTCCATGCCCCTCGTCACCAGATACTTCCCTTGGAACACTCTAGAAAGAGGTCTATTCTTTACCTGTGCCAAGCGCACCATGAAGAGGTTGTTCGGGTCCTTGGCGTGATACTGGGCCAACTGGCGCAGCATTGCAGCCAGACGGGCATTATTGGTACCTGGGAATGTTACGCGTTTACAGATGCTTGAGAAAAAGAACCTCAAGTCTTTACCCAATTTGCTCAAGATCTTTTTCTACCTGATACTCACCACTGCCCACCATGCCCATGGCAAAGATAGAGTTATAGGAAACTTCTGGATCAGCATCATGAGAGAATTTGCTTAGCGTATCCAGGATGTTGAGTCGCGGATTTGAAACAGAGATTAAGGCCAGCGCTAAAGGTACAGCCCGACGGAGTGTAGGCTCCCCGTATCTTAGCTGGTGACAAAAGAACACAGCAGTATGTGGGAAGCAGCACTAAAAAGTTCAATTACAGGAACAGGCTGATGGGAGAAAGGGGCCTTTAATTTTTACAGAAATGGCACTGCAAAAAGACCACTTCACCAAGAAAACTCCTCAGGAAAGTCTCCTCTAGGGAAATGTAGGCCATTGAAATTAGTATATTCTGGAGCTGAGGGTGTAACTCAGTGGTAGTGCACTTGCCTACCATGCACACGGCCCTGTGTTTAATCCCCAGCACTGCCAAAAAGAAAGAGGAAAAAAATATGTATTTCCATCTTCTCCAAGCTATACTCACCAGGTGGCCAAAGGTTCGCAGTGCCATCTCTGCGCCGATCTCCTCCCCCATGGCAATAAGGGCAATCCCCAGAACCGCCACTCCCTGTAATTCAAGACGGAGCAGAACCCACTAAGTTCCCAGCAACAGAAAACAGCTTCCCTTGACTCAAGAGCCATCTCAGAAGTAAAGCCATCCTAGCTGGGCGTGGTGGCGCACGTCTGTAATCCCATCGGCTTGGGAGGCGGAGCCAGGAGAATCGCAAATCGGCAAGTTGGAGACCAGAGGAAGTCTGCGTAACTTAGCAAGACCCTGTCTCAGGAAGTAAGGAAAAAAATAAAAGGGCTGGGGGTGCAGCTCAGTGGTCCAGCACTTGCAAAGCATGCAGGCGTGAGGCCCCGGGATCAACCCCCAGTACCACAAAAAAAAAAAAAAAAAAAAAAAAAAGTAAAGCCATCCTGTGGGAAACCCCCCTGCCCCTCACAGACAGAACCCAGGTTCCTGATGCCCCCATAACCTGATGTGCTCCCATGTCAGCGGGGGCTTCCTTCTTGTCCTTGTCCTTCTTTTCCTTCTTGTCTTTGTCTTCCTCCTTTTCCTTAGAGTCAAAGTGTTCACTACAAATGTGGAGCAGCTGCTGCACCTTCAGCACATTCCCTGAGCCTGCAGCAGGGCAGCACAAGTAATCGGAGGAATGAGAAGGCACCAAGGAAAAGCTTGCTTGGGAAATAGGGGAAACAAAGAATCTAACGCAGGTAAGAATGAAAAACAGAAGACAAACAATAAATAAGGCAAGGGACGCCAACCTGCATAGGCACACACGTCCACCAGAGTGTTGGCAAAACTGCGGAATGGCTCTGACACGACCTCCAGTGCAGCCAGGATTGCCTCAATGGCCTCACCCTTCCCTAGGGGACAGATTCAGGGGTCAGAGGACGCTTGCTTCCTCCATCCAGCTCAGTCTGACACACAAACGCTCTCTGTTGTACCCAGTTTACTGTCAGCACTCTGATCAAAAAGAAATAACCCCTCACCCAAGTGATTGAGGCCCAGGCCAAGAGGAAGCCAACGGGCATAGGTGTCCTTGAGCTCAGTCTCTGACTTCTCCATGATGGTCTGAAGGATGGTAGAGGTGACATCTCCATTGCAGGATCCCACTGCTATCATTCCACAGGCTAGAGCTGTCACACCTGCCACCTAGAAATAAGAAAATCAGTATAACATATAGTGAGATACAAAAATACTTGCTCATCTGTCTTGATTCAAGACAGGTGACTCCTATAGTCCACTGGGGGACATCTTCCCTAACCACATTGCATAATAATCACTTTCTGAGAGTGAATTTAAATAACAATAGCAGCAACCATTCACAAAATACTTCCTATGTCAGCCACATGCCAACTGCTTTACATACTCTTAACATTTAATCCTCACAACTCCATGCAACTAGTCCTGCTGTTATTCTTCTTTTATTGATGAGAAAAATGAAGCTTAAAGAAATGGAGTTACTTGTCCAAGATCACACTGCTTATGAGAAGTGGCAAGATGGAAACTTAGCTATGATTCTAAAAACTGTTTTTACTCACCATACCATATTTATCCATTACTAAAATGACTCTCCACCAATTAAAAAAAAGGATGTCCAATGAATAAAACTCAGTGGGAATCATTAACATAGTTTAGATCTACAATGTCCCCAAAAGGCCCACATGTTAAAAGGCTTGGTCTCCAAGGTGATGCTATTGGAAGGTGATGGAAACTAAAAGACAGAGCCCAGTAGGACATCTTTAGCTCATTAGGAGAGGATCCTTGAAAGGGACAATGGGGCCAGATGCCATGGTGCACACCTGTAATCCCAGAAACTTGGGAGCCTGAAGCAGGAGGATCACAAGACCAAGGCCAGAGGCAGCCCATGTAACTTTGCTAGACCCTGTCTCAAAATAAAAAAATAAATAGGCAGGCACAGTGGTGCATACCTATAATCCCAGTGACTCAGGAGGCTTGCACATTTCAGACCAGAGGACAGCCGGTGTAATCTAGCGTCTCACACTAAAAAGTAAAAAATAGGCTGGGGTGCAGCCTAGTGATAGAGCACTTGCAAAGGTATGGGCACAGTCTTGGGTTCAACCCCTAAGTACCAGAAAAAAAAGGCGGGAGTGCTGGAAGTGCAGCTCAGTGGTAGAACACTTGCCTAGCATGAGCAAGGGCCTGGGGGAGGTAGGGAGGGAAGATAGGAAGGAAGGAAGGAAGGGGGGGAGAGAGGGAAGGAGGGACAGGGGAAGAGAGAGGGGGAGGACGAGGACGAGGACAGGATGGGACAGGACTGACTCTGTCTCCTTCCTCTCTTTCTCTGCTTCCTGGCTTGTGATGATGTGAGTGGTTTTGTTCTGCTACGTGCCTCCCACCATGATATGCTTCTTCACCCAAAGCTGATAATGGACTGGAACCTCCAAAACCATGAGCGAAATAACCCTTTCCTATTTATAAGTCGATTTTCTCAGGTATTTTGTTTTAGTGACAGAAAGCTAACACAATCATTGATCCTACACTTCATTAAGTTACTCCTCCTTATAGTCCAAGTATTTCCTCAGAGATCCCAAGGGCTAGAACTCAATAACAAAACCTAAACTCTTCTTTAGCCTCAACACCAAGCCTTATCTGGACTGGAAATCCTAGTTCTGAGGGACTTCACTGAGGTGATCCTCACCCCAACACACACGTCTTTTGCACTACATATCACAGAGAGTGACTCAGAGCAACGTTCCTAGCTACTCTAAGTGACCCACATCCTCTACTCACTTCCATGCTGGACTTTGAATCTCCCATCACAGGTAGCAGCAATGTTAAAACATCTTCACGATTTGAGCCAGCATAGGCCAAACCCAACCTGCAAAAGACAGGGAGAGGCAATCCCCAACACATAATCAAGAATGGGGCAAAAGAAGGAACAGAAAGACGACTTGTCATTTATCACATAAACAAATATTCACCAAGAACCAAATACTCCATGGTATAGTGTCAGTCCTTCGCAATATAAAGGTCAAAGGGGCCCAGTCCCTGTTCTCTAGAGCTTATGGACAGAGCACTACCAGAAAGAGAAACTACCTTAGAAAGGTAAGAATAAAAGTCAAAAAACACTTAAAAAAGAAAAATAGAAAGAAAAGCAAGAAGCCTTACCCAAAGATGGAACCAAGTCTCATGGTGTTGCTGTTGTGGAGAACATAGTCTGAAAGCAGTGCCAGGGCAGGGTCACACTCATTCCGGACCCCAGAGTTCACAATCCCACAGGCAAGGAGAGCTCCTGACTGCAAAGAGCAAGCAGATTCTTCATTCAGACTACTCCACCTTCTTCACCACAAAGGATGTAGGATGGGACACATGAAGGCACCTCCCTTAACTGAAGTGGAAACCTGGCAATGCCTCATCAGTGATAAGGAGGCACTAAAACACAGGAGGGCTGGGATTTAGCTTAGTGGGTAGAGCGCTGCGCTGCAGTCTCTGAGGCCCCAAGTTCAATTCCCAGCACCACAAAAAACGGGAGAAGGGCCTGGCAATCCACTCCCAAGGCAAGCCCGAAGCACTCAGCCATTGAAAACCCTATGAGGGTCGCTATGAGTCGGATACCGACTCGATGGCACCTAACAACAACAACAACAAGAACACAGGAAGGGGAACACTAGAACTGGACACCAGAACAAAGGAAGGGGAGGCCCTCACTAAGTTAGCTTTACCCAGACCCACCTTGATGTAGTCCTCAGAGGAGTATAGGTACTTGTCAATCTGGGTGAGGCCACCATCTACATCCCACAGCAGAATCATGCCAAGGGACGCAGCTGCACTCAACATGCCTGTAATCAGGAGGAGTCTATTGGCCTTCAAAAGGCCTACCCTGAGGAAGTTGTGACAAAAGGCTCCCCAAAGAACTGTACTGTGGACCCTGTCAGGTAAAATATAGCTCTAGGGGGACAAACACACCGGCCACAGAACACATGGGTAGAGCAGTAACAGAACTATACCATGGTCTTTGTTCTTATAAAGCCATTTGTTGCCATCATCAGTCAGGAGTTTGTCCTGCCCAAAGGCTGCATTCACAAAACCATTCACAAAAGAGGAGGCCAGGTTCATTCGAGCAGAGTCCACCTGTGAGCCACTGCCCCCAAACCCTGCACAACAGGGAGAGGAAAGGAAAGGAAAGGTTTACAGGACCAAGAAAGGAACACAGCACAGCAGTCTCTGGTTTATAGCTGGCCCCTCAGGATTCCCTATCCACTCCCCAAACAGTGACCTAGAGAAAAGGTTCATGGGAATTCTAAGCTCATTGGGATAAGCAGCTTGGCCAAGCCATCATTCCCAATACAAGGCAACAATTAACAATCCTTTAGCTGGGCGTAGTGGCGCGAGCCTGTGATCCCAGCAACTCGGGAGCCAGAGTCAGCAGGATCACAATTTCCAGTAGAGAGTTAGTCTGTGTAACTTAGAGAGACCCTGTCTCAAAAATAAAAAGTAAAAATGGCTTGGAGTGCAGCCCAGTAGTAGAGCACTTGTGAAATATGTACAAAGATTGGGTTCACCCCTCAGGTATTGAAAAAAAAAAAAAAAAACCACCAAACCGGCAGACTAACATAAAAAGCAAAAAGCAATCCGCCAATTCCCTCAGCGTTACTCACTATTGTTCTCTAGGTGGGTTTTGTAGATATCGTCAGGCACCTTAGGCTCCATGATGTCCAGCTAAGGAGAAACCAGAGGGTCACAAATGCTCCCCCAGTATTCCCCTAGCTATCTGTTCTGCTATCCCACTGTATAGCAACTCTAACCAGGGAGGGTCTAGTGAAAGGTTTTAGTCAGGGAGGCAAAATGACAGGTAGTACAACTAAGTTGTCCTGATGGGAAGATCAAAGGTCTCACCTCCCGGGCTAAGGCCAAGAAGTTGCTGTTGAGCTGCACATTGGACATGATCTCTGTCAGGTCCTCATACTCTTCTACATCTTCACTCAGCTCCAGGAACACCCCGTGCCGGCCCAGCATGAATGCCATCTGCTTCTGTACAACCCTGTGGGAGGAAGCCACTGAACCTACTCACCTTCACCCACTAAGGGTCACAGGAAAGCTCCTCACGCCCTAACCCACACCTACAAGGCCCCGTTCTTCATGCAAACGCCCTATGCATAGGCTTATTTCTTCCTCTGCCAACTTGTTCCCCACATACACATCCTTGCAGGAGGTGAAGATGTCTTCTACCAGCTCCATGTCATTGAGCATCAATGCCAACCTCAGAGCTTCAGGGAAACGGCTGAACTTTCGGAATACACCCAAGGCACAGCGCAGTAGAGCAGAATTTTCAGGCTCTGGCACGTAATTCACACAGCTACAAAAGTAAGGGTGATAAGGAACTCACACAGGGCCCAACATTCATTTACTTCATTTAATCTGCTCACCCAAAATAAATGGTAAATGCTTGCTATATACCAGACAGTATGCTAGATGAAATAACTACTAAGGAGATGCAAAGTCTGTTTTCAAGAAATGCATAGACTTTGACAAATTAGCAACTTCTTGATGTGACCCTTTACACAGATGCTCTGGAAGGACAGAGGAGGTACACATGACGAGGGCAGGTGTGCCACCGGTCTCTACGACGCTCACGCACCTGGTAAGATAGAGGCAGACCTTTGCATATGCATTCTCATCAATGTCCTTCTCCAGCATATCGACTTGCTCAATTTCCATGAGCAGGTCGCAAGCCTCATGCTCTGCGTTGTGGGCCATGTTGTAGGGAACAATCTCCTTCACCAGGGTAAGCAGTGGCTCCCGCTGTACTTTCTCTGCATCATCCAGCTCCTGCCATTCTTTAGCCACTTCTCCTGCCAAATGCCTAGGAATAGGCATAGACCATTGAGGGAGCACAGTTGGGTAGAAATAGTTCCCTGTAGGTCAAGGCATTCAATGTCCGGGAAATTCAACACACTGATACTCTAAGACATAAAGTACTCCAAGACAGCACTCAGAATTATTTCTCAGAGTCCCCTTAGGATTCCCCAGAGGAAAAGCTATTACCTGACATACTCATGACCCCATGATGCCAATTCCTCCTGTGAGCCCACTAGCCGATACTTGAGGCACTCACGCTCCCCACTCATGGTCATGGCCAAAACAGAGATGATGTCAGCAGCAAAACGCTATTTAAACAAACAAACAAAAACCCCAGTCCTTTGACATCAAACCCAATAGTCCAGGATAAGGGGTATGTGACATTATAGTATCAAAATCAGTGTCTCCCAGGTTAACTATTCACTATATACCAGTTTTAGGGAGAAGGAACAAGCAACCCACTCCCAAAAATTAATCCACCACTGAAAACCCTATGAATAGTAGAGAAGCACTGACAGTAGTGTTTTGCCCACTGTACTTAGGGTCACTATGAGTCTGATACCCACTCAACAGCACCTAACAACAATATACCAGTTTCTGTACTAAAAATTTCCATGTGATCTAAGCTAAGCTTCACAACAACCCTAAGGTTGGTGTTGCTAGCTCCCTCTTAAACCAACATAGCTGAAAAATGATAAAGAGGAAAACAAAGAAAGATGGAAGCTGTGAATTTTATTGTAAGAGATGAGGTCTCATTACATTGCTCAGGTTGGCCTCCAATTCCTCACTAAAGAGATTCTCCTGCCTCCTCCTCCTAAGTAGCCATGACTAATGGTATGCCCCTCACTCAGCATGAGTTTTAATTTCAATAAGATATTAAAAGATTTTAATCAAAAAAGATCCATAATTGCCAGGCCTGGTGGCACATGCCTGTAATCTCAGCACTCGAAAGGCTGAGGCTGGAGAATTGACATGAGTCCAAGGCCAGCCTGGGCTACATAGCAAGTTCCAGGCCAGCTCTAGGAAAATCACTATAGTTGTATGAAAGACAGATTATGTGGAGGTCCAGGACAAAAAAAAAAGCCCAGTTAGGAGACTGGTGCAATAACCTAGATGAGAACTAATGATTTCTGGATTAAAGTTGTACCAACAGGCAGAGAACTAGGAGTATACTGTAGAGATTAAAGAATGAATCAAGATAAATGTAACAAATGTACATGGGACAGAATGAAAGAGAAAAATCAAGGTTAAATGTAAATTGGGAAAAGATCATGCTAAGAAAATTCCAAGGTCCAACATAAATAACAAAAACATCTTATAAGGAGTTGATCCTCCTTTCAGCTCTTTTAGGGGTATTCTGACTGTGGTGCACTCTCTTTCACCCGTACTGGCAGGCTGAACCTAGGGCCTTGCATATCCTATGCAAGAACTCTACCACCAAGCTGCATCCCCAGTCCCTTTTTCATTTTGTTGTTTTGAGATAGGATCTCACTAACTTACACAGGCTGGCCCTGGTCTTGAACTCATGATCCTCCTGCATCCACCTCCCAAGCCACTGGGACTACAGTTGTGCACCACAGCACCCAGCTGTGATGAATGTTTCAGCTAGATCAGGTAGTATGGGTCTACCAGGCTTCCAGTGAGTCACCATGAGCCCCATGGTCTAGATGAAAAGGAATTCCTCAACTAGACCTCCAACAGTTTTTGAATGAGTTTTACCTTATTCTCCCCCGGGGCCATGTTCTCATAGATTTCCTTCAACTTGCCATAGTGGGGACGCAGAAATTTGAGAGGCTTGGGCACTGAAGTCATGGAAGTTGTAGATGAACGAATCTGCCTTCGCAGTTCCTCAAGGGCTGGTCGATACAGGGATGTGTCCTTCTCCTGGTTGAGAGACGTTAGGGCTCAGACAAAAAGGAATCCTATTCCTCCAGGTCATAACACGAGTATCTATTCGACCAGTACACCCCCCAGAGACATAATTGTGTCTCACGCCCAACTCTCTGCACATTGGGTGGCACAAATGACCCAGTTCAGAAATCCTCTGTAACTCTACTCCCTCGTAACGTTATCCTAATACTGACCCTAAAACACAGTCCCTCCGTAAGGAATAATGCAGATAAGTGGGCAAGATCCAAATCCGGATCACGCTGCCATCTTGACTCACCCCCAGTCGTTCCACGAGCATCTCCAGTTCATCTTGAAGCTGTTTGTCCTCCTCTGACTGGAACGTCGGGGGAAGAAACTCATCAAGAGGAGGAACCCCCACGCTCTCCTCCCGCTCACCTGGGGCAGGTGGGGCGCGCGCTGCCCGCGGCCTCGGAGGGCCAGATGGGCAAGGAAAGGCGAGGGGACGGGAAGCCTGTTGGGAGAGGCGGCGCAGCTTCCGAGCGAGGTTCCCGGGAATCCCGCTCTGGGAGGTAGCGGCGAGGACTGCGGACAGCGCAGAACCAGGGCAGAGCGCGGGTGAAAGAGTGCGGGGTCCCCCCACTCGTTCTCCCACGGACAGCGGCCGAGGCCTACGGGCCGCCGTGACTCAGCCCGCGGCCGCCCCGCCGGCATCAGGCCGCGCCTCACCAGCTCCTGCTCTTTGTCCTTGTCCCCAGCATCCCGCCGCTCCTTGCCGCCCGACTTCTCGTCCGCGCCGCCGGGGGCCGCCACAGGGGCCTGCTGGGGCTGCAGCGGCGCCTTGTCGCGCCCACCCTCCTCCATGTCCGCGGCCACTGCCGGCCGCTGCGCGCGCACCGCGGGCCCCGCCCCTCATCCCAGAGGGCCTCGCGCGTGGCCCTCAGCACCGCCCTCCCTGGGCCCCGCCCACGACCGGAAACGCCGGGGCGCCTTGGACGCGCTGCCCCGTTTGCGGCGGATGGGGAGTCTCGCCCCGGAGGCCTGGAGGGAACTACCACTCCCAGCCTCCCGCGCGGAGCGAGGTTCGGGTGAGAGGGCGGAGACCTGGACGCGGAACAGCTTCCGCGCGTAGGTGTCAGCACAGCACCGCGAACAGAGCCCTGGTGACACCCTGGTTGGATGCGTTGAGACAGACCGGCGAGATTCTTGAAATCCAGGCTCCACTGCGGTCTGTGTGGTCTACGTCCAGCCCTATATCACTGGAATTGTTAGGTCCCGCGGAGTTGGGTCCGACTCAAGCGACCCGAGGTACAACAGAATGAAACACTCCCGACAGTGTGCTATGCTTGTCACCATGTCCGTGCGAGTCTTGTCCAACTCAGCGACCCTCATAGGCTGATTGTTTGGGGATTGCTTCGGGATAGTAACCTCAAACACTTTCCCCAGGTGGAGGAGAGTGCCCTGACATTACCGTGATGACGTTGTTGCCACCTTAAACCTTTTAGGGAGCCAGTGGAGTAGAAATTGATCAATTAGTTCCTATGCTCCAGTACCAAGTTCTGGAGCTAAACGCAGGACAAGATAAGGTCTTTTTGCCCTCAGCCTGTCTTTTGATCTTCCTTTCCCTGTGATGACTTAGAAAGGGACTGACATCCTTTTTTTTTTTTTTTTTTTTTTTTTTTTAATACCAGGACTTTTTTTGGTGCTGAGGATTGAATCCAGGACTTCTTGCATGCCCTAGAATCAGAAGTTGAACCAAATTTTTTTTTCGTCTTCCAAGTCCTTAACTGTTTAAGGCAAACCCCAAAGTTTCATCCTTAGCTTGGGCTGTGTGTCTAGAAGGTGAGAAAAGAGGAAGTTATTCTATGCCCTTTCCCGTGGGAACACTCGCCATTTGGCCTGAAGTCTTATGGTTCTAACACATTAAAGAATGCAGCATTGGTAGCACTGAATGAATGTTGGCTAAATGTATAGATACAATGTAAAGTTCCGAACCTCATTTGGCAAACGTGTGTCTCTTTTTAATCCTTGAATTCTAGAGAAAACCCTTCATTTCCATTGCCAATGATTTTCCCCTGCCCTATTCTGCAGAAAAAGGTTGGCCAGTCCATAGCAGTTCTACCTATTCGGCCTCTATGTTCAGGATGTCCATACATTTTCATGTTTTTTGTTTGTTTGTTTGTTTTGCAGTACTGGGGGTTGAACCAGGGCCTCATGCTTGCATGCTTTGCAAGTGCTGGACCACTGAGCTGCCGACTCCAGTCCTTTTTTTTTTTTTTTTTTTTTTTGCTTTTTGAGACAGGGTCTCGCTAAATTATGCAGACTGCCTCTGGTCTCGAACTTGGAATCCTCCTGCCTCCACCTCCCAAGCCACTGGGATTACAGGCACGTGCCACCACAACCAGCTCCATTTTCATGTTTTCTTCAGTCATTTGTAGGGGGATTTCACCCAAATCTCTCCTTTTTCCATGACTTCCTGCTGTCAGATTGCAGATTTCATTGTATGTACCAGCCACATCCCACCCCATACTGTGGAGGAGATGAAGTGAATGTTGTGGCATAAAGCACACACTGTTAACCAGGTGATGACTCCAGATAAAGAGTATGTGAAGAGTTGGGCTATGTTTCAGCTTTTTTTTTTTTTGGTAGGCCTAAAACATTTCAAAATAAAAAATTGAGAGAATGCAAGCTTTAGAAACAGATCTGATGTTAAAACCAAATTCTGCCATTTACCTGCTGTGAGACTTGGGTAAGCTACCCAGCCCCTCTCAGCCTGCTTTCTGTCTGTGTGAAACATGAGTAATAAAGAATTTCTCTCGTAAATTGTTCTGAGAATGAAATAATATCTATAAAAATAGTGCCTCACTAGATGCCTGGCAATGAGAAAGGAAGAGCTTGTCAGCTTATTTCCCAAATAACTTAAATTTACTGGGCTATGTTAAACATGTATCCCTTTTTCCCCACTTCAAGCACTCAAGCTTCCAAACCTCTCTAGCCGAAAGGAAATGTCTGGCAGTTATTTCCAAGGCCCCTCAATTACACTGATGTCCTGCCTCAGCTTCATTTCAGCCAGACTTCCCTCTGAGGGGCTCTCTTTCCCACCATTTGGCCCAGCCTTATGGACAAATTGTTATCCAATCGGAGGCCAAACCGTTACCTCCCTCTTCCTATCTCTTTTCTTCAGATTGCACCAATAAGCCTGCTGTGCTGTCCCACGAACATCGCCTGAACTACAGTGACACATTTTATGGATGGCTCCACTAATTTGAGAATCATTCAGCCCAACTCCATCGCTTACATAACCCCAGAAGTGCTCCTGGCAGCACAGAGCATTGTCGTGTTTCCACTAGATGCCACCTTCTTTGTGTGATATCTTCAAGCAGATTACTCCGTGGTGCTCTTTACTGTTAACTCACCAAACAGACACCAGATGTTACATTCAGTCTGTTCAAACCTTCCATCACTACTACCCTTCTCCAGACTTCCATCCTCCATTATGTCCCTGTCACTTACCCCCTATGATCATCCTAACCTTTTCATATTTATGAACATGCCCTGCCCCTTAAAGCTGACTGGCCTTTTCACACTGCTTTTGTTCTGTATGGATTGCCCTTCACTGCTTTCAGCTAGTAAATGCTGCCATCCTCTGAGCTCCGACTCAACGTCACCTGTCTAGGATGCTTCTCCTGCCTACCTCTGAGGTATTCTTTTCATCCCTGGGCCCCCACCATACATTACCCACCCTTTTCACCCCCCTATATGTTGAACTCCTGGAGGACAAAGGACTTTCTTATTCATCTTTGTGCTCCTGGTACCCAGTGTAAGGCCTTGCTTGTGGTAGGCCTTGACAAATACTTGCCAGATGACTGAATGGTTTTACATTGATTTTCAAGTCATTCTTGTATATAATCACAATCCTTTGGGGGCTCTCTTTGGAGCCCAGAGCTGGGAATTGGAAAACTGTCAGGATTCTCCATTTGTGAATCATGATAGGCCTATTGAAACTGTGCTTATTTTTATAAGGGACTCTCTTCCAGCCTGATGTTTCCATGGTGCTAAGAAGGGTAAAATCATGCTTCTTGGCATGTCAGCTCATTGTGGATAGGAATTAGTCAGACTTCCCAGTAGGACAGTGTAGGAGATGGCCTAGCACTCTACCAATAATTGCTGTCATGTATCTGTCCCGCAGCACAATCCTTTATTTCCCCTTCTGCCACACCACATCAGAACATACCACAGATGCATATTCATCAACTTGACGGGGGTACTAAGGGTAAAGTTTACATCTGTGACCTGATGTTCACCTTGCCTTGTCTCTGGAACTAAGCACCTGGGAAGTGCTCAATAAACAGGTGCTATCTGCTTTACCTTTAGCTCATTGTGTGCACAGGCAGCTGCCTGGTGGTAGCATGTGCGTGGCCCAGGGGAGCTTCGTTGCACAGAAACGCACTTGCTAGTGGTGATGCTCCCACACAGAAGCATGATGAATTTGCCCAGAAGGCAGATGTACTTAAGCCTAAATTCTGTCATGACTTAGAAGACTAACTGGTGGTGATTAAGATCATCTGACTTCCAAACCTGATCTTAATGCAATCTGTCCTAACATTGGAAGCAATGTCATCTTTTTGCTTAGTTTCCACACTTGTAAAACAGGGACAATGTAAAACCTCCTTATGAGTTGTTGTGGGCATTTAATAAGATGATTAAATAAGTGCTTAGCACAGGCTTGAGCAAAATAGGAAACTAAGTAAATGAAAACTGATAATTATTATTGTTACTTAGCATTCTGACCTTTTTGCAAATATGAACTTTTTAATGCCACATTAGCCAGCTTCCAAAATCAAGATTTCAGGAAGCACAAGGCTTTATATTGCCAAGCCTCTCCTCTCGATCATTATGCTCTCTGACATCCTAAATCTCTTCCACTGTCCAATACCCAAGCTCCACAAGTTCTGGAGTTTGCTAACCCCATAAATTCACTTTTTGTGGGTGTGTGTGTGTGGTATTAGGGGGTTGAACCCAGGGCCTTACATATGCTTTATAAGTGCTCTACCACAGAGCTGCACCTCTAGCCCATTTTTTACTTTTTATTTTATTTTTGACATTTATTTATTTATTTATTTATTTATCTATTTATTTATTTTGTGGTACTAGGGGTTGGACCCAGGGCCTCACACTTGCATGCTCTGCAAGTGCTGGACCACTGAGCTGCACCCCCAGTCCACTTTTTACTTTTTGAGACAGGGTCTCACTAAATTACACAGACTGCCTCTGGTCTCCAACTTGCGATCTTCCTGTCTCCGCCTCCCAAGCCACTGGGATTACACTGGCATTACAGGCATGCCCCACCATGCCCAGCTTACTTTTTATTTTGAGACAGGATCTTGCTAAATTACACGGGCTGCCTCTGGTCCTGAACTTGCGATCCTCCTACCTCTGCCTCCCAATGAATTCATTTCTTGGAAGCTGAAATGGTCCTCAGGAACCATCTCACCCAATCCATTTAATTTACAGGCTGCTGAGGATACTGATACCTGAAGGGGGGGTGAGCCATGCCCAGTGTCACACGACTTGGGGACAGCAGAGCTGGAGCCAGAACCAGGTCTCCAGATGTGATGGCTCTCCTCTCTCTGGTACACTTTGCCATCTGCCCCGGAGTTGTGCTTTTTTTTTTTTTTTTTTTTTTTTTTTTTTTTTTTTTTTTTTTTTTTTTTTTAGAAATTTTTAATGTACATCATAATGTGATTCATTTTGACATGCTTTTCGTTGTGACAATTTTCATATATGCAATTTGATAAGCATTATTCATATAGGTTACCCCTTACCCTCCTCTATGTTTCCCCCCTCCCTCCGGAGTTGTGCTTTTAGAGATTCAGGCCACGTTTTCCCCTGGGCATGGAGGTGCAGAAGACATTTTGCTCCTTTCTGAGTATAGCTATTTCCTTCCCATGGTGAGCAGACAGTACTTCCAGGTAACATGCCATGGCCCCATACACTGCTCTTTACGGGGACAGTCTGGTATTTCAAAAAGCCAGGAACACATGCTAGTGACATCACCAAGGGGCCAGGAACCCCAGCAGCAATCATGATAGGCCCTCCCTCTTCCACTTCCAAACCTGACAAACTCACCTCTACTTGCACCTTCAAGAACCCTGAGCTTTAGAGAGAAGCCAGGCTGGACTCTTTCCACTGTCTTGCAGTGGTTCTCATTTTACAGATGAGGAAACTGAGGCTTATGGAGGTTAGGGAACAGGTTCCAGCTCATGTAATTATTAGACCCTCAATTTCAGCTCAAGTCTCTGACTGCAGCAAAGCAGGTAGGGTTAGATATGTAACATGGGGACCAGAGCACTTACAGGACATAGTGGCTATGAAGACTTGGTGAGATGGCCGGGCGTGGTGGCGCATGCCTGTAATCCCAGCAGCTCGGGAGGCGGAGGCGGGAGGATCGCAAGTTCGAGACCAGAGGCAGTCTGCGTAACTTAGGGAGACCCTGTCTCAAAAAGTAAAAAAAATGGGCTGAGGTGCAGCTCAGTGGTCCACCACTTGCAGAGCATGCAGGCGCGAGGCCCTGGGTTCAACCCCCAGTACCGCAAAAAAAAAAAAAAAAAAAGACTTGGTGAGCTCATGAAGGTAAAAGTGAAACAGAAGAGTCATCGAAGGGAAGAAAGTGTCTTACTCATCTCTGTACCCCCAGGGTCTGACACATTTTGGTCACCAGTGTACTTTTAAAATGTAAATCCAGGCTGGGGGCGTAGCTTAGTGGGAGAGTGCTTACCCAGCATGCACAAGGCCCTCGTCCCTTCCCCAGGACCCCAAAAGAAAAGTCAATTTATGAATGTCTGAATTAGTCAATGCGAGAGTGAATAATGAAATGAGCCACCTAGCACAGAGGCCTGAACACAAGAGGGATTCAATAAATGCGTTCTCGTCCCTCACTTTGGAGGGTGGAGGCCACATTTGCAGTCTCCATGCCTGGCGCTTGCCAGTCCTCGCGAGTGTGAAGACGTGGCTGACTCTGAGGAGGTCTGAGCCTTCAAGGCTTGTCTTCTCAGCCACAGCTGAGGCTGTCCTCCGAGCCCTGGGAGGTAGCACGCTCCCTTGCCTAGGGCTTCCCTCCACTGCAGGGCAAGGACCATCCATCTTCCAAGCTGACCTGACTCAACCTGTACCCAGACTCAGTGTTGGGCTAGCTGCGTGTCCCCATGGAGGGAGCTACAGGTCATCCCAAACGTAGAGCGGAGGCTCTTCCCTGCCCAGCGGTCGCTCATGTTGACTTCCTCCGCCTTGCCTGTCTTTCTCTGTCTTTTTCAGGGCTTCAAATCTCAGTCCCCTATATCTGTGAGTGGATAAACGAGGGTCTAGAACAATGCCTGGCATATAGTAGTTGCTCAACATTGGCTTGATAAATAAATGAATAAATGAAGACAGGACTGGAGAAAGAGACAGGCTAACTGATGCAGGTCTATTTATTGGCACAGGGTCCTACAGGGCCAAACTGTACCCTCCCCACCCTCTTCCCTATAAAAAATAAACTCTGTCCTTCCCTCTCCCTGTTCTGTCTGCTTCCCTGTTTGGTCCAGGGAGAATAAGTTACCTGCTAAGACTTGCATCGTGAAACACAGGCACCAGCACCCCCTATACGTATATGCTTCCCTTTCACCCCGGGGGAAATGGGGAGCAAGAAGGCTTTCTGAGCCCTTAGCCTTCCACTAAGAGCTGCACACAGTCAGTCTGCCCATGGGGGGAGCAGCAGTACTAGGAGCAGCAGCACAAGGAGCATGAGGGCCCGGAGTGAGCCTGGGGAGCAGCCAGGAGGTGCAGCAGACCCCACGGCCCCAAGCCAAAGGAGTGTGGGGCTGAGAGAGGCAGACTCCTTCCTGTGGGACCTGGAGGCCCTGCCCACACCTCCTCCAGCCAGGCTGACGTGGAAGGGTGTCACAGTGAATGGTGGGGGCTCTGCTGGAGGCAGGGGCACCCCCAGAGCAGAGGCACAATGTGGTGGCTGGGGGGCACTGGACTCACTTCTCCTATGGAAGGAGTGGACAGAGCCCAGCTCCCATTTGCTGTCTCCTAACCTGGAAGCCCTAGGCCCTGGCAATGGCTGGCCACCTCCCCCGAGCTGGGTCTACCACACCTCACACAGCCGTCCCGGGTTCATGGGGGAGCCCACGGGGCAGCCGAAGTGCCGCAGGAAGTCTCGGGAGTTGGAGAGCGTGCCCAGCACGCGGAAACGGGCAGGGCTGTGGGGGTCGGTCACCAGCCCCTCGTGAGAGCTCTCTGGTGTGCGGACCGAGCACCACATCTGCAGGCCGGGACAGACACAGGGACAAATGGTGTCCGGCACAGAGCTGGGCCACAGCCTTGGCTACTGCAGAGCCACCTCAGGGACACAAACGACCCCTGCCCAGCACTCAGCCCTGGAGCCCAGGGCTTCTCCCAGCATCTGGGCTCCACGAGACGGGAGTGCACCCCCAACTCCTCAGAGCCCTTTTAAGGTGGCCCTGGACACTGGTGGTCCAGCAATGGCATGGCTGAGGGCGACCGAGGAGACCTCAAGGCTGACTGTGGCAGAGCAAAGAGCCTGAGTCCTGGCGGTGCCACCTGCGTTCTTCCTGGGTGGCCCTGAACAACCCACTGTGTCCCCAGGCTCCATGCCATCCCACAGGAGCACTGAAGTTCAGTGCCTGCTCCCACCCCTGCCCTCAAGGGGGCAGCCGTGCCTTGGAGACCCGCAGAATCCCCCAAGGACTTCTCCTTCCTTGGGGCTCTCAGGGACTCAGAGCACCAGGCCTTCTCAGCCCACTCCCAGCCCCGCTCCTGTACCACCCTGCCTACTGCCAGCGACATCCTCTGCAGGGAGTAGAGAGGCGAGCCACCCCAACCCTTCCAGAAAGGCAGTACCTGGGCAAACCCCACAAAGAAGAGCTGGTGGCTGGTGAGCCCCACTCCAGGCAGCTGCAACTCCTCCCCATGCTTCCTCAGCCATGATGTGTACGCCTGGGGGAACAGGAGGTGGCAGGTGCCCCGGCTCGCCTGTGTCCCCCAGCGCCCTCCCTCCTATATGCAGAGGCCACTCACATTGTAGGCAGCCTTCAGGCCTCCGTTGTCGGCGATGTTCTCCCCCAGCGTCTGGCGGCCATTGAGCCGCTCCCCGTTGACCCGGTACCGGTTGTACTGCTCCTCCATGCAGGCCGCGTGGGTACGGAAGGCTGCCAATGACTCATTCTGCCACCAGGGCCGCAGGTTCCCTTCCTTGTCATACTCGCGCCCTGAGGAGAACTTGCCTTTGTACCCACAAGATGGCAGCTCGCCCTTGGGGCCAGAGTGAAGTTACAAGCCCTGGTCCACAGACTCCTGAGCGCCCAGGGCCATCCCAACATCTCAAGGCCCTGCGTGAGCCCCTGGTAATGCTAGGCTGGAGGGGACAAGTCCACAGGCCCCTACCTTGGTCATCAAAGGCATGTGTCAACTCATGGCCCATTACCACGCCAATGCCACCAAAGTTCAGGGCCCTGGTGGGTAAGGAATGCTGAGTGAGCACATGATAGAACTTCTGAACCCCCAGATCTGTGCCCAGCTCGCCCACAGGCCCAGGCCCCGGCACCCAGCCCTTCCTGCCTCAGACACACTTGGGGTGGCTGCGGGCATAGAAGGGGGCCTGCAGGATGCCAGCGGGGAAGACGATTTCATTCTTGGTTGGAAGGTAGTAGGCATTCACTGTCTGGGGGGTCATGCTCCACCTTGGGGAAGAGGAGGGAAAGGTGAGGCTCCCCAGCCGAGCAGCCCCGCAGCCCCGTGCTCCATCCTGGACCCATGCTGCCTCCCTTCTGCCCACCCATGTCCACAGCTTCCCGTTCTCACTGGTCTCTGCTGGGAGGCTTGCGGAATTGGTCAGCCATCACCTTGGCAGAGAAGTTGTACAGATTCAGCATGTTTTGGAAGAAAGAATCTTCAGAGACCTCATACTGTGGGGATGGTGGGAGGTAGAAAACAAGTGAGAACACGTTAGAGAAGATAATAGTCCTGGTCTGGTTACTAATTAGCACCTCTCCATGCCTTAGTTTCCTCAACTGTAAAATGGGAATAAAATAGCTAGTAAATAATTGCCAATATTTTAGAAGTTCGTATGCGGTAGGTACTGTATTTTGTGTGTGTGTGTGTGTGTGTGTGTGTGTGTGTGTGGTACTGGAGGTTGGACCCAGGACCTCACGCTTGCGTGCTCTGCAAGTGCTGGACCACTGAGCTGCACCCCCAGCCCATTTTTTACTTTTTGAGACAGGGTCTCACTAAGTTACTCAGACTGCCCCTGGCTTGAACTTTTGATCCTCCTGCCTCTGCCTCCTGAGCTGCTGGGATTACAGGCTTGCGCCACCACGCCCGAGTTGTGTTTTCTTATATAACTTCTTTTGTTCTTACAACTCCGTGAGGTAGGTACTAGCAAGACCCTCAATTCTCAGATGAAGAAACTGGGCCTTGAGAGGTCTAAGGGGTTACATAGCTAGTTAGGGATAGAAACATGATCTGATCCCGCCTGACTCCAAATTCCTGCTTCTTCATGAACGCTGTTTCTGCTGCCCTCTGGCAAGTGGCCTGCCACAGAATCAACACTTGAACAACACTGGTGGCCTGCGTCTGCCTCAGAAAGGAACCCCCAGGCACCTCCTTCTCTCACAGTACCGAGGCCCCGGGAGCAGTGCCCCCATGGTGCTGATGGTGAGGGCTATAAGCACAGGTACTCACCCCATCATAAACATCATCCAGCTCTTTGGGCTCCAAGATGAAGTCCGGGAAACCAATCATGTCATAGATGGTATCTGCCTGGTAAAATCAGATTAAGAGTACCCACATCCACCTCCCTAAGGACGGGGTTAGCTCAGTGGGTAGAAGGCTGCTCCGCACTTTCTGAGGACCTGGGTTTGATCCCCAGCACCAGAAAAAATGGAGAAGGATGTGGCAGTCCACTCCGGAAGCAATACCCAACAATCAGCCATTGAAAACCCTATGAAGGTCGCTATGAGTCAACCCCCAACTCCCAGCAAAACTGTATTCTCCATCTCCACCTCAAGATGGCACCCTGACCCCAGCCACAGCTCACTTTCTCCTTGGCTGCCTGCCGGGTCTTCTCATCCATCCAAACCAGCTGTCCCAGGGCCTCTTCAAAGGCAGACCGGATTTCGCTGATCATCCCCTCCACCTGGGAGGGAGGGGATGGCCACAAGTCATCCCCTTGCATTTAATGCATCCCTGCTCCCCCATCCACCCAAGGGCACCATGCCCCATCCATCTCCAGAGCCTGCCGGCAGGAATGCCCAGACTCGTGAACACAGGCTGAATACCTTCTACGGATAGGAAGGAAGTATTCGTGAAGGCACTGGCATTGTAAGTGGCTTTTCTTCTAACTAATTAAACATTTTAACTGGTAATAAGTTAATTAAATTATATTATAACTTAATATAGTATATTGATTTTATCTGATTATGAAAAAAGGCATTAATAGAGAATTTGGAAAATTGAGAAGAGTTGAAGAAGGAAACCGACCATTTATAATCCAATCACTCAGGGAAAATTTCTTTCAAAATTCTGATCATCTTCTAATGTTTTCTCCTGCCCAGACAGACATATGGAATTATGTTGTATAACATACATGCTTTTTGCAACCTACTTTTTTTTTTCACTTAAAATGTATCTTCAATTTAAAGGCTTCCCCTTAATCCATTCTAACCGCAATTTATTTCTCCTTTACCTCATGGTTGGACAAGTAAGCTGGTTTCTCCCTATTATGAATAACATTGTCATGAACATCCTTGTGAATAATACTTTAATCACATCCATTGTTATTTCCTAATAAATAAATATTTTTTCTAATTACACAGGCAATATAAACTCATTAAAATTTTGGAAAAATACAGAAAATTTTATAAAGAAGCAGAAAAACTCTTGTAATCCCACTGCTGCTTATTTGTTTATGAATTCCTTCCAGTTCTTTTCTATATGTACACAAAGAGATGAATTGTTATTGTTGTTTTTAGGTGCCATCAAATTGGTATCTGACTCATAGCAACCCTACGTACAACAGGCAAAACAGTACTGTTACTGCCTCTCTGCTAATACATAGGGTTTTCAATGGCTGATTGTGTTTTGGGAGTGGGCTGCCAGGTCCTTCTCCCAAGCCTACAGCACCTGGTGTTCCCAGGTCGTCTCCCATCCAAGTACTAGCCAGGCCTGACCCTGCTTAGCTTCCAAGATCTGATGGGATCACACGCCACAGTGGTATGGCTGCAGGCACACAGACGAATAGTGAATTTTAAATAAAATGAATGTAGTGTTGGAAGAAACCTGGAGACTCACAGTTTCCTTGCTTTGTCGGTCAAAGGTGGCCTTCACAAAGAGGGAGCCCAAAGCAAAGCCAAGGGCATCATCTGTGTTGGAGATGCAGGTTTGCCACCTGGGTGTGCAGGACTATAAAGAAACAGAAAGCCAGGCCCCAGAGATAGCTCCGTCCTCTCAGCCCTGGACACCCCCACAGCTCTGGACGACAGAGACCTGGGTCTCTGTGTGCCACCCACTCTGTTCTCAGCACTCTCTTTCTCTTAAGTTTCCAAGAGGACCCCTTGGAGTCCAGAATTTTCTTTGCTCAGCTCTCCCACTTGGGTTAAATCCAGTCAGTTCCCTGTGCCAGAAACCTAGGTATCACCCCAACCCTACATTCAATCCATCACTAGTTTCTTTTCTCCTTTTTTCTCTCTTTTTTTTGTGTGGTACTGGGGGGCTGAACCCAGGCCTCCTGCATACTTTGCAGATATTCTACCACTGAGCTATACTTCTAGCTCCCTTTTTACTTTTTATCTTGAGACAGGGTCTCACTAAGTTGTGCAGGCTGCCTTTGGCCTCGAACTTGTGATCCTCCTGCCTCTGCCTCCTGAGTTGCTGGGATAACAGGCATGCACCACTGCACCTGGCTGTATCACTAGTTTCGACTAGCCCTACTTCATCACCTCTCCTGTCCACCCCATCTCCATTTCCCCACCCTACAAGACTCTTGCCTGAAGATTGCTGTTGTTTCCTGACTATAGACACTCTGACTCCATTCTCACCTCCCTTTCCTGGCACTCTCCTCCATTATCCATTTAGATACCAGAAAGGTCATCTAACATATAACCTAACTACGGTACTGCTCTCCTGTGGTTATGCCCATGCTTCCCCCTCTGGGAAAGAATGAAGGCCAGACTTCTTAACATAATACCCATGCCCCTTCATGGATGCCCCGCACCCACCTTACACACAGCCTCTGTGTCACTGTTCTCAAGCTCCTGCCAGAACATGTACAAAGCTACCAAGCTCCTTCCAGCCTCAGGGAATTTGCATGTGCTCTTTCTTCTTCCTGGGATACCCTTCTCCCCTACTTTCTTGGTGACCTCATTTTTCAAATGGCATCCTCTCAGAGAAAACTTTCTTTTTTTGTGGTACTGGGGGCTGAACCCAGGGCCTTGAGCTTGCATGCTTTGCAAGTGCTGGACCACTGAGCTGCACCCTCAGCCCATTTGTTTTACTTTTTGAGACAGAGTCTCGCTAAATTACACAGACTGCCTCTGGTCTCGAACTTGCGATCCTCCTGTCTCCACCTCCTGAGCCATTGGGATTACAGGGGTGTGCCACCACACCCGGCTTAGAGAAAATTTTCTTGATGCCTCCCCCACTGTTCCTAGGTAAAGTGTGCTATTCCTACTTCTGTCCTATGGCACAAAGAAGGTTTTTCACTCAAGGTGACACTTCTCTCTCCTTTACTCTTCCTGTCAATGGAGCATCTTGAGACAAAGAACCGCATGTATTCATCTTTTCTCTCCTCATTGTCAAACCTGAGTTCCTATACATACCATGGCAGGCGCTCTGCTTACATTAACTAGTTAATCCTCATGTCTGCCCTGCAAGTTATTCTTGTTTGACAGACCAGGAAATGGAGACTCAAGAGAAAAACTGGGTGACATTCCCAAGATCCCACAGGCTCAAAAATGGAGGAGCTGGGATTAGAACCCAAGACAGTCTGATTCCAAATTCTGTGCTCCACACAGTGCAGTGCCCCCAAGAGGCACGAGGCAAATCGGCCTGACACACGGCAGGTGAGCAATATTGCTAGGCTGGATCGTAGGAGGGGCAGCGTCAGAGAGCCCACCTTCTTGGTGCCATAGAGAGTCTCCATGAGCCTCTCTTGTGCAGACTCAAAGCGCCGATCCAGGCTTGAGGCTGTCTTCTGCACCAGGTTCCAGATCAGGTAATTGTTCAGGACACTGGCATCCACAGCAGAAAATGAGGACAGGGCAGGCAGGTACCTTTCCCCTCCCCATAACCGGCCCCCAGGAATAGGCAGTCAGCACGAGCCCTGAGAGGTACATGCAGAAGCTGTCCGAGAGTCCCTCTTTCACCCTGGGACCACACACCTCCCCGCAGAAGTCAGCTTGGAAATGGGCACCCTAGACCCCTGCGCAGAGGAGGGGCCTCCGGATGCTCTCGTGTGATGTTTGGAAGGCCCAGGGTCTTATCAAATGCTGCTCTGGCAGGCAGTCCACTGTGCCCAGTCCCCACCAGGGATCGCCACAGAGCCTGAGCCCCATCCTCCGCATATTGGACTTCTGCTCACCTTGGTTCTGTGTGGTTGATGAGCTCTGACACCTGCTGCAAATAATCCGTCCCATACACCACCACAGGCTCAGAGTCACCCAGCACCACGGGTGACAGCAAGAAAGACAGGAACCCAAGCCAGTCCATGGAGGGCGCCAGAGCCTAAGAGCAAAAATATCTCAGGCTTCCCTGCCTGCCAGCTTGGCCTCCAACAGATCCCTCCCCCACTGATACAATGTAGCCTGGGAGGCCTTCCCATTGCCATAGCAACAGCTACTGGCTGCTGGGTGACTCCTTCCTGCAATAAACCCTTTTCCAGGCCTGAACATGCCTCAATCTGGGAGCCCAACAGCTTATTCTGCAAGGAAAACCACCATGTGTGATATTCAGCTGAGGCACAGATACCCAAATATTTACCTAACAGTTGATAAAATACCACTCCCCCACACCTCCCACGTACCTGGCCTCTCCTCCAGAACCTCTTCCCTCACCCCCTATAACCCAACACCAGAAGGAAAAGGGCTGGCACAGCAGGGGCCTCCGGTAGATGCCTCCACACCCACACTCATTCTGATTGTTTTCTGGACATCTCATCCAAGTTGTTATAATTTTTTTTTTAATTTTTAAGTTTATTTTTTCTGTTGTAGTTCTTAGCGGTTGACCCGAGGGTTTTGCAAATATCTTGCAAGTGCCTGCCATAGGCATGCACCCCCAGACCACATTTTATTTTTTTGAGACAGGGTCTCATTAAGTTATGCAGGCTGCCTCTGGCCTGGAACCTGCCATTCTCCTGCCTCTGACTCCTGAGTTGCTAGGATTACAGGTGTGAGCCACCGTGCCTGGCAAATTTTTAACATAATTTCTCCATGCATCACCAGGTAACAAGAAAGGGACTAAAGGACAGCTCTGTGAGAGGCGGCTTTAAATGTTCATCATTTTTCTTTCCAGAATAGCAACAGTGCAGCTGGGAAGCTCAGAAAAGCAAGGAAATTGGGCAAGGCCTAGCTGCCTCAAGAAGGTGACAGGAAGGGAAGCTGGCTGGTTAGATCAGCCCTGGCCCCTGCAGGCGGCCTCTAGTCCCCTGCCTGCCTCACCTGCAGTTCCGAGATGCTCATCTTGTGATAGATCTTCTCCTCATCACGCCGCTGGTCCTGGGGCACCGTGATGTTGGCCAGTTGTGTCTCCAGCTCCAGCACCTGCTGCATCTGCTCCCGGGTGGAGCCTGGCTGTCCACCCAGCAGCATCCCCAGCTCCTCCATGTAGTCCAGGTAGGCACTGAGCACCTGCAAAGGTCCCAGTCAGCCTCAGAGCCCCAGGAAGTCCCACCCACAGCTGAGATTGGCTCCAGCCTCCACCTCTGCCCGCTTCTTCTGCTTGGTGCTCCTGAGGAGCCTGGGCGGCCCTGTTTTGCTTCCGACACAGTGATGATCCCTGAATGCTGTGTCTTGCTTATTGTCTGCACCTTGTTTATCACTGACTTCCCCAGGAGAGCACTGTTCAAGTTACAGCAGCTGTTCACCACTGTATCCCAAGAACCTCAAGCAGGGCCAAGCCCATAACGGGCTCTCTGTAAATGTGTGTCCAGCACATGGCCTGCTTCCCACTGTTTCGCCTTCTCATTTCCTAAAGCCCTCTTTCTGTCCCAGGCTGTCGGTTGCCATGCGCCTTCACTGGAACAGCTGATTGGACCACAGAGGGAATCTGGCCCCTGGCAGCCTCAAGTCCCTTCCACCTTCCGTCCTGCCGGGCCTCAAACTTAATGCTTTCTCCACTCCCCCTGTCCTCCAGGTCTCCAAGGGAGAGAAAAGCAGAAAAGAAATACTTAGTGACCACTTGTATGTATGTGGATCAGACTGCTAGCAGCTTTAAATAGAATGTATCTTCCCCTAGCCCGCAGCTGTACTGCTAGGGAAGCAGATCCCATCGGATCTCCGAAGCCAAGCAGGGTCAGACCTGGTTATTCCTTGGATGGGACACTACCTGGGAACACCAGGTGCTACAGGCTTGGGAGAAGGACCCAGCAACCCACTCCCAAAAAACAATCTGCCATTGAAAACCCTATGAATAGCAGGGAAGCCCTGACAATAGTGTTTCATCTGTTGTACACAGGGTCGCTGAGCCTGACACCGACTTGAGGGCACCTAACAACAATCTCCCTATACCTTCACAGCATCTCTATAAAGTGGCAGTTAGTCCCATTTTACTCAGAGGCAATCAGTTTGGGAAGGTGATGTATCTTGACTCCTATCGCAAACTGCCACATGGCAGAACCAGAAGGTGGCCCTGGCCTGAGAGCTACCTGAGCCCAGCACGAACTTCTGTTGCCAGGTGCTCAGCTGGCACTAGAGCTCCATGAAGCCAGGGTTGTTTGCTTTGCTCTGCCCACTGCAGTCTTAGGCCCTAGCATAATGTCTGCTACATGTTGTTGTTGTTGTTAGGTGCCGTCGAGTCGGTATCCACCTCATAGCAACCCTCATAGGGTTTTCAATGGCTGACTGTTTCGGGATTGCCATGGGAGTGGATTGCCAGGCCCTTCTCCCATTTTTGCAGTGTTGGGAATTGAACTCAGGACTTCAGAGACTGCAGCGCAGTACTCTACCAACTGAGCCAAATCCCAGCCCCTGCTACATAGTAGGTGCTGAATAAATAAATACTTGTTGAGGAAAGGAAACAAAATATGTAAATGGTCCCTCAGCACTGCTAGCCACCAGCCCCAGCGACCACTCTCCACTCTGTTTGTTTGTTTGGCTGGTTTTTGATTCTGTTCTTTGTTTTTTTGCTTTTGATAGAGGGTCTTGCCATGGAGCCCAGGCTGGTCTTGAACTCAAGATCCTCCTGCCTCAGCCTCCTAAGTGTTGGGATTACAGGCATGCACCACAATGTCAGGCTGCTTATTTTATGTATTTATTTATTTATTGTGGTACTGGAGGTTGAACCCAGGGCCTTGAGCTTGCATGCTTTGCAAGTGCTGTACCCCTGAGCTGCACCTCCAGCCCATTCTTTTACTTTTTGAGACAAGAGTCTCACTAAATTATGCAGACTGCCTCTGGTCTCGAACTTGCGATCTTCCTGCCTCCACCTCCAGAGGCACTGGGATTACAGGCGTGCACCAACCTGCCCAGCTTGTTTGTTTGTTTTTGAGACAAGGCCTCACTGTGTTGCCCAAGCTGGCCTTAAACTCATGATCCCCTGCCTCTGCCTTCTGAGTGCTGGGATTATAGGAGTGTGCCACCATGGTTGGCTTTACTCCCCAATCTTAGCCCAGGCTCCACCCTGGGCTCCTTCAATTGCTAAAGGCCATCTCCTCTTCCACTTCACTGAAAAGTTTAGATCCCTTCTTATCCGTTCTCTGTACAGCAGAATTCCTACTTTTTCCATTCTCTCTTCCTCCTTGCTACTGAGGTCAATGGAAGAGGTTTGAATACCACCCTAGTCACCCCAGCTCCCAAGAGGGTCGGTTAGCTCAGCCAAGTGACCTCACAGTACCACCTTCTCTCCCTACCCCGTTGCCCTCAGTTTAAGACCTACTTTCAAGACTTTCCTGACCCCTCTGTACCCCTAGCTTTTATCCTCTCTTAATCTTTTGTGCAGCACCCTCCCCTTGGTCCTGCCCAGGGCAACTGTGACACACTGAGAGCCAAGGCCAAGGCTTCCCTCTTGCCTTTTCCAGAGCACTGGCCATGTGATGCCCAACTCAGAGGACGCCAAAATCACACATCTGTTTATGCCACACTGGAAGCCCCTCTCCACTTCTTTTGGGATAAATCCTAAATGCACCAGGCATGGTAGCATGTGCCTATAATCCCCACACATAGGAGATGGAGGCAGGAGAATTTTGAGTTGGAGGCCAGTCTGCACCACAACGTTCATATATAAAGTGGGTCTCCATGCCTGTCCAGAAGGACGTGGCTACGCTCTCCATGACCCTGGGCTATTCACCTCCCTCCTCAGAGCCTCTGCCTAACCTGCTCCATCTGCAGAGCCCTCCCCTGGCCTGCGGCCCCCCTCACCAGAGTACTCAGCTGGGTCCCAGTTAGGTTCACCCAGGAAACCCCACACATCCCTGCCACAGTTCCAACACCCCTGAGCACGACACTGTCACCAGCTCCATCGTGTCTTCTCCTTCATTTAGAGGAAAGTGGCAATGTTTTGTTTACCCCACAGGAGGGCTGAGAGAGGCTTGGGAAGGAATGATGGAAGACAGAGGGCTGTCCAGGCAGTCCTGCTCCATAGTGGTCTCCTTCAATGAGCCTTTTCCTCCACTGCCCCTAAAACACCAGGACCTCTTGTCTTCCCATCTCTAGTCTTCCCTCTCTCCCCGCTCTTCCATACTTTCATCAAGGTTTCGAGGCTCCCTCCACATTCTCCTCTCTGTTTCCACAGCTGCCTGCTAACCTTTCATACAGAAAATGCCTGGCTCCCCCAAAACTCATCCTCCAAAAGGAGAGGCTCCCACAGCAGGGGCATAAGCATATCCCCCTGTGCCCCAATCCCCTGATAGCCCTCCTACAGACAAGAAGCAATCAACTTCTACCAAGCAGCAGAGCCACGACTGAGATCCCTGTCTGACTCCAAAGTCCCTCCTGCCACTGTCTCCTCTCTCCTGCAGACACCCTGATTCCCTAAGGACCCCTGCCTTCTATCATCACTCAGGCTCACAGCATCAGTCATCTTTACCCATCCCCTCATCTACCATCCAGGCACCAACAAGTCTTGCAGTCTTGGCTTCCCAACATTCCCCTTGCTACTTCCTCACCTAGGCCCTTACTGATTCCCAGCCTGGAATACTGCAGGGGTCTCAAAGCACAGCTCACTCTGTCATTCTCTCCCTGTTCTGGAATATACCATGGCTCTCTGGGAACTACAGAATAAACTTCCTAGTGAGGCATTCAAGACCCCCTCCTTAACTAGTCTCGGACCATCTTGTAGTCTCCCATCAGCTCTGAGAACCACATGTTACCAAACTGGACCCCTTCCCATGGTCCAAACACACCAGCTTTTCTCTTCAACACTTTTGTTTAAGCTCTTCTCTCCAGAAAGACTTTACCTGCTCCTAGGTATTCTACAGGTCTTGGCTCAAATGCTAGCGCTTCAGGAACCCTTCTCTGAATGCCTGAGTCTCTCATTTTTTTGATCTTTGTGCTCAACTATCTAGATCCACAAACACTTCTACACTGAAAACCTCCTGTGCCAATGGGGATGAAACTACCATCTCAGAATTTTCCCAGTGCACCTGGCATGCCATAGATGCCTATGTTTTTCTGGAGCTGGGGGTGGAGTTCAGTGGTAGAGTGCTGGCTTAACATGTGCAAGGCCCTGCGTTTGATCCCCAGTACCTCATAAAGAAAGGAAAAACATTTTCCTGGAAGAATAACGGGAAAGAAGGAAAGAAAGAGGAGAAAATAGAAGGAAAGGCAGTTGGCAGTAGGCAACACGATGGGCTCACCTTCCCCACTCTGACCCTGGGCAAAGAGAAAAGTATATAGGGATCAGCCCAGCTCAGCAAGGGCAGAGACAGGGGTTCTGAGGATGCTCCTTACTTTCTCATTGGCGGTTCTATTTAAGTAGTAATCTCGAGAGGGCAAAAAGAGCCCAGACTGGTCCACCTGCAATTGCAAGGAAAGAAGGTGAGTCCCCTGCCTTCCTAGGACCTGGAGTCCTGTGCAGGGGTGGGGGCAGCCCTGCCTGCCCATCACAGGGGAGGCAGGTCTAGGCTCAGCAAAGAACCCATGAGTCCCTCCCCACTCTTCTCCAGCCAGGCACCTGGATGATATTGCTATTGGAACTCTTTGAATCAGCACTGACGTAGACCGTGAAGAATGGTGTGGCTCTGTAGGTCCCTGCTACTGCCTTCAGCACCTCCATGAAGTTGTCCTGGTCCCAGGGCCCCGTGATGTTCCAACCACCGATCTGAATAGGGATCATAAATGGAACTTCTAGCACAGGGGTCCCCAAAACTTTGTTGGACCACATCCTTTCCCCATCTCTGTCCCCCTTGCCCACAGGCCACACAGCGGTCCTGCCTTGTCAATGAGGTCTCGCAGCGGCTGGGCTCCCAGCTCCTCTATGCGGTCTACTCGCAGGCAGGACAGGTAGAAGCGCTGCGTCTTCTGCTCAGCTTCGCTGCTGGAGTTGAAGGTGCTGTTTTCTGTGGGGTAGGACACAGGGTCCAGGTGGCAGTCAGATTAACTGCTGAGGGGGTATCCCTGGCCTGCGCTCCATCTCTCTTTTCACCCTTTCAATGAGCAGCCCCCTCCCAATGTAGATGCAAGAAGACTGTCTGAAACAGCTTCTCCCTGTCCATAAAGACCCTCAAAGATGTCTAAGCAGCTCAGGGTGTCTGGTGCCTACCACATCTCCACAGTGTGGGGCGGAGCCCCTCCACGATACTCAAGGTCTGCCCCCTCAAACTCATCTCCAGTTCTCAGGAGCTCTCCTCTGTATGCCCTCCCTCAAGACTTCACAGAGTGATTCACCCACTTCTTCACTAGTGGACATTTACTGAGTACCTACTAAGTGATGGACAGGAAATATAAACTTGGCCCAGCGCCTCTCAGGCGGCCCCACTCACCAAGTAGGTGCTTCAATATGGCCTGGTTCTGGTCCCAGAGGCTGTCAAAGGTGTTCCAGTGAGAATGCCCAGTGGGGAGGGGATTCCTTCGAATCCAGCCTCCACAGGAGAACTGGTAAAAGTCCTCGCAGGGGCTCACCCCCTGGTCCAGGTACTCCAGGATTTTTCCAGCCACTTGGATGCAGGCCTCTGTGAGGCAGATACCGTGGGATGGGTCTGTGGCAGGGGACATGGCCAGAGGGTCAAGACACTGCCAGCTTGGGAGAGGCAAACTCCTTGGAAGGGCCATGACAGCAAGAAGTTTGGAAGGCTGGCCCCAACCAGAGAAAATCGTAGCAGCTCTTCAGCCTCCAGAGCCCGGAGCTCTAAGGGTTGGAGACAGGTGTGGGGCCACTTACCTCTGTGATACTGGACTCCCAGGACCACCAGGCAGCCCAGAAGCAGGGCAGCCAGCAGCAGAGAGACACCTGCCAAGCCCAGCTCCAGCTGGGTGCGTGAGCCAAAGAGCCGCCTTGTCCTCTTCTGGAATCCCACCTGGGGACGCGGTGGGACAGACACCGATTGAACTGCAGGCCAGAGATCCAAAATTGCAAGAAGCCCTCCCAGAGGGTGAAGGCCGGGCTGTTTACAGAGCCACTGGGCAAAGACGCTGGTGGGGTTAACTTTGGGCCCAGGGGCGACGAGGCAGGCAGAGTTGAGCCCCGAGGCTGTTTTATGCAAAGTCATGGCTTCAGCTGGCCTCACCATGGTCCTAGCGCAGAGGCCAGAGATGGAGCGGAGAAGGGGCAGGTGACCCTCCAGAGCAGCCAGAGCTCCTGGGGTTGCCCCGCCACACGCCAGGACTGGGGCCTGCTAGAAAGGGGGAACCCCCTTGCCCACCTCCATGGCGTCCGGGGAGGCCCCGCCCTCTCCGGGGGTCTCGAGTGTGTCTTCGTCCCGAAGCGTGGCCCGCTTGTACTCCATCACCTGCCAGACAGCCCGGGGCCCAGCGGGTCAGGCAGGGGCGCTGTTTGCCCACTGCCCTGCCCCGGGCCCTCCCACCTGCTGGCCCGTTGCCCGGGCTCCCACGTCCGTCTTCCCTCCCGACCTCGTCCCCTCTGCGGAGCGGACCCCACTCACGCCACCGCCCAGTTCCTGCAGCGCGACGCTCATGGTGGGGCTGGGCGGCGCCTAAGGCTCCAGGCGGACCCTACCCAGGGCCGCGGCCGCGGCCTCGGCCCGCAGCCAGCCACCTCCGCCCGCGCCACGGTCCCCACTTGGCGTGGCAGAGGCTAGCCGAGCCCAAGAGTCCTGTCGCCCGAGCTGCGCTGCGCCCGGGTGGGGGCGGAGCGCGCTCGCCACCCCCGCCGCAGCCTGCACCACGCTGCCTGCCAACCAGCCCGAGAGCCCACTGGAATTTGCGTTCCTTCCATCCAGGCCGGGTCCCTGCTAACACTGCTTGGCCCATTTCTCCAAATTTGACGACCTCCCCGTTTCAATACCTTAGAGACACGCAGCTCTCCTGAGGAGCATCTGGACCTTGTGCACAGGCCCTCCGCAGTCGGAAGGGTCAGAGCCCGCAGGCAATTCGCCCGCAACAGGGGTCCACAGGATGTTCACACAGCCCGGACTCCGAGCACACAGGCAGACACTCGCCGGGTGCACGCAACATGTGCACAGCTTGTACACGCCCCGCACACAGCCAGTGAGAGTGCACTGTCCTCCGGATGCGCCCCGCAAGCGTGCACCGCACGCACAGCCCACACAGACTCCACTCCTACATGTTGCTTCAAGACCGCACTTTCACTCTCCGAGATAATTGCTGTCATCAGATCATCTCATAAAGGGAGGGTTACAGATGGTGACAAACTGGCAGGGAAAAAACCAGCCATGCACAGATATTTAAAGAAAAGACGTGCTAACACTTCTAACTTGGGGAAAGCAAAGGATTTTATTTGGGAGGTTTACAAGGGAAAAAAAATTACACCAAGCAATATTTAACTGAAAGGAAATAGTGTGGCATCCATGCATCTGCCATCTGCCTTCCATATTGTCATTCCTTAATCAGGCCTGGTGTTGTTACAGTCTGCTGCACTGAAGGAAGTCTAGTGATTTTACAATTAGGGGGAGGGAGAGAGAGAGAGAATGAGGAAGAGAGAGAGAGAGACTGACTCTTCTTCCCCGCCCCCCCCCAAAAAAAGAGAGTACAGGAATTTGACTGGAGAAGTCTTGAGATAGTGGCAAACACATAATTCATTTCTTGACTCCCACCTCGGCTCTCAGACACATTCCTGCAAGTGGTTCTAGTATGAACTGTTCTTGTGGCTGAGAAATGGTGGATGATGAATGGATTAGGCTGAGAAGTGTTGGATTGCTTTCTTAGGCATTTCTCCATCCCAAAATTACATGTTCTCAAACAAGAGACAATACAGTGTCACTGAAGACTGGAGGGCACCTAACAACAACAGGACAATGTCTGGCATTGTTATGATGACTTTATTTGAACTATTATCATTCAAATTCTATAGCTAGAAATAGGAATTAAAAGGCTGGGGGAAGCCTGTTCTGTTTCCCAGGTAGAAGAGCAGGCAGATGGGTGCTAGGTTACTCAGGGGCTCCCTGAGCAAGTGGCTTTTACATCTAGCCGTACCAAAGTGTGAAGCAGTAAGGTCCTGGGAAATCTACTTGGGGCAAGACTCTGGAGTTGCTTGTGTGCACTCTGATGGCAATATGGCATCATAGCACTCACCTAGTCCAAGACTAGATGAATGAAAACATAGTAGCTGGGTCAGTCCTTCCCCAGGGGAAATTCCACCATGACATGGCCATGTGAGTGTAACCAAAGCCACCACATAAGGACCTCCTGGCAACAGGATCATTTGGATGTCACATGGCCACTGCAATACCATCCTGGAAACAGCAAGCTTATGTAGCCCTTTGCTAAGTACCAGCCACTGTTCTGACTGCTTTACCCTCTTGACACTTACAGAGCATTCTACAGATAAGGAAAACAAAGCACACAGAACTAAGAGCCACACTGCTACTAAATGGTAGAGCTGCAATTCAAATCCAGGGGGGTCTGAGTCCTTTCTGAAATGCATTTTTCCAATACGAATCAAAAGAAGGCTATATTCCTCCTAACATTGGTTGCTGGTCATCCTCTAGAAAGAGTAAGTGGAAACACATCAGTTTGCAAGCCAGGCAGACCTGGACTCAAATCTATGCTCCATTTCTTAGCAGCTGATGTCTTTATCAAGTTACTTGTAAAGTCTGGCCCTTAAATTTAATCTGTAAAATGGAAACAATCATCCTTGTCTCAGAGAATTAAATGCAATCACACACAAAAGTGTTTGGCACTTAGGTTTACAGTGTTCTCAGAGTCACAAAGCCTAAATACACATTTTCTTTTCATGCCTTCTTCTTTACCAAAATCCTTTATTTATGCCTATAACTACTTCTGATTACATTTTGTGTGTGTGTATGTGTGTGTGTGTGGTGCTGGGGATCAAACCCAGGGCCCCAGTTCATGCTAAGGAAGCATTCTGCCAACTGAGCTAAACACCCAGCCCCTACTGACTACATCTTAAGTACTGTTCCTTTTAGGAGCTTGGTGATGGCTGTATTCTATGATTCTATTTTCTTTCCTCTGTTTTTATCACTTTTGATTCTGTTTTCTTTTATTCTCCTATTTTCCTTGTTTTTCTGCTCTTCTTTTCCTACATGGGTAGTCTATCTCTCCTGTTCCCCTATCCTCCTCCTCTTTATTCTTTTTTTAAAAAATACTTTCAAGACAGGGAACCTTTCTATGTAGCCTAGGCTGGTCTCGAACTTTCTATCCTCCTGCCTCAGTCTCCCAGGTATGGGATTACAGATGTATATCACCATGTCTGGTGTTTTGGGGAGTGAGGGGCTTCCTTTCCTTTAATTGATTACAAATGGAGAGGGAGTGGACAACTCACTCTTAAATTTACAAGCACAATGCATAATGGAAAAAGCCAATGCTGTATTAATCTGTACCTCATCATCATTTACTAGTAAAGGGAAAAATTTACAAGCACAACGTAGTCAAGTAGACATGATGATAACGAGAAACATCAATGGCCAGTATTGACAAAGATGGGGAATATGTGCCTCTCAAATGCAGCTGGTGGTTTGTAAATGGATACAATATTTTTGACAATATGACTCAAAAGGTATAAAAGTGCACACTCTAAACCAGAGAGTCTACTTCTAGGAAACTGTGCCAAGAAATAGTCATTGTCAAGAGATGGTTGTATCAATTAGTTTTTGCTCCATAAGGAACCACCTCAAATTTAGTGGATTAAAATAACATTTTTTTTTTCTAAAATAAGATCCCACTATGTAGCTCAGGCTTGCCTGAAACTCACTATGTAGCCCTGGTAGGCCTTGAACTCATGATCCTCCTTCCTCAACCTCCTTTTATTATTTTTCATGTCCTGGGGCAGCTCAGCAGAAGCTAGATATCCTAGGATGACCTAGGATGTCCTCATTCACACTTTTGAGCTTCAGCTGGAATGACTGAACCCTATTTCTATGGAGTTTCTCTTCTTCCAGTAAGCAGGCCAGGACTTTTCATATAGTGGCCTTAAGGTTCTCAGCAATAAAACATGGGCCATCCCCCAGTACACAAAGATCTTTCCAGCCTCTGTTCCATCACACTTGTTTATGTCTTCACTGGGCAAAGCAAGTCACACGATCAAGCTCAGGTTAAGGGATGGAGAAATAGACACTACTTTGGGATTGAAAGAACTACAAAATATTGTCACAATTTTTTTCCTACAACATTTGTACACCACAGCATTATTCATGATACAAAAAAAAAATGGAGGGAGGAATTCAATATCTAAGAATAGAAGTTGTTGTTAGGTGCTGTCAAGTCGTGTCCGACTCATAGCGACCCTCATAGGGTTTTCAATGGCAGATTGTTTTGGGATTTCCTTGGGAGTGGGTTGCCAGGTCCTTCTTCCATTTTTGCAGTGCTGGGAATCGAACTCGGGACCTCAGAGACTGCAGAGCAGCACTCTACCAACTGAGCTAAATCCCAGCCCCAAGAATAGAAGACTTGTTGAATACATCAAACATTCATACAGTGGGATACTAGGCAACATTTACAAAGGATAGAAGAGTTAATCTTATGGGAATTCTCTATACAGAGTTAGGAGAGAGAGGAAAAGTGTTACAAAACCTCATTTTTTGTGAAGCAAAAAAAAAATATATATATAGAATAGGCTGAAAAAAGATTGGAAGGAAAGATGTATGATAAAATGTGAAGCTGAATACATCTAGTGATGATGTTCTTTGTGTTACTGTATAATAATAGCTAACATTTCTATGCACTTTACATATGTTAACTTACTTAATCATTACCATGATCCAATAAGATGTATTCTACTAATATCATTTTCCCACTTTGCAGATGAGAAACCTAAGACACAGGGAAACATAGTAACTAACCTAAAATCACACAGCAGGTAGAAGGCACAGCTTTTGTTGTTGTTGTTGTTGTTGTTGTTGTTGTTGTTAGGTACCATGAAGTTGGGTCAGACTCATAGCAACCCTATGTACAATGGAACAAAACATTCCCCGATTCTGTGCTGGGCACACGAACTTTTTTATGTTTAAGTACATTGTTGCCAATCCATCTAGTTGAGCGTCTTCCTTTTCATCACTGACCAGCCATTCTCCCAAATATGTTGTCCTTTTCCAGGGATCGTTCCCTCCTGACATGTCCAAAACATATAAGATATAGTCTAGCCATCCTTGCTTCCAAGGAGCACTCTGGCTGCACTTCTAGGATAGATCTATTGGTTCTTTTGGCAGTCCATGGTACATTCAATATTCGTCTCCAGCACCATAAATCAAAAGCATCAATACTTTTCCTGCCTCTTATTCAGTGTCCAGCTTTCACAACCATATGATGCGACTGAAAATACCACAGCATGAGTCAGGTTCACTTTCATCTTCAATGTGACATCTTTACTTTTCAACACTTCAAAGAAGTCTTTTACAACAGCTTTTCTCAATGCAATGCATCTTTTGATTTCTTGACTGCTGCTTCCTTGAGTGTTGATTGTAGAACTAAGTAAAGCAAAATCTTGAACAACCTCAATCTTTCCTCCATTTATCATGAAGTTGCTTGCTGACCCAGTTGTAATGATTTTTGTTTTCTTGATGTAATTTGAATCTAGACTTCATGCCCTTAACCAAAACACTATTCTCCTTTTAAAGTCAACTGATTATAGTGCATAATGGAAAAAGCAAAAGCTATATTACTCTGCACCCCACCAACATTTACCAATAAAAGGAAAATAAATTTTAAAAAACAAAGTCAACTGATTTGTCTGGAACTAAAGTGTGACCAATTACATCATAGTTTTGTCATTCTTGTTGTTATTGTTGCTTCAAAGTTGGAGAATCAAACCCAGGGCCTTGCCCATGGTAGGCAAACACTCTACCACTGACCCTTGGTTTTCTGAGACAAAGTCTCTATATGTAGCTCAGATGGCCTCAGACTCTCCATCCTCCCACCTCAACCTACTGAGCACTGGGGCAACAGGCATGAGCCACCATGCCCAGCAGTACATCACTGGTTTTAAAACTTTTGGAAAATAGTCATCAAGGGGTTGGGGATGTGGCTCAATGGTAGAATGTTTGCCTCGCATGCACAAGGCCCTGAGCTCAATCCCCAACACCATAAGAAAAAAAAAAAATCACTAAGACCTTTTTATTGCAAATGTAAACAGTTCCTGAAATATATAGAGTGAAAGATTAAATTCATTCTAAGTAAATCACAGTATCATCCTTAGAAATAATTACTAGCAGTTTTGTATGAATCCTTCCAGATCTTTCCTTTATATGCATTTAATACCTGAGCACTAGATGCATGTACATATGTGCATGTAGGTATATGTGCATATGTTTACAGACTTTTTCCTGTGTCTTTTAAATACCATATGGCCTTTAATACACACCTTTTCAATAGTTTTAGGGAGCTACAAAATCAGATAGGAATCCAATCTGCACCCAATTCTAATCCACATCTAATTTTTTAGCCCTCTAAAACTGTTGAAAGATTATGGATTCAATTTGAGAATATATGGTAATGAGACCTCAGGGTGTAGGCTTCCTTTGAATGGACAGGGTAGGAACAAAGGGCCTCCAAGGAGGTGTGGGTTTTTGTTTTGTTTTGTTTTGCTTTTTTGTGGTACTGGGGTTTCAACCCAGGGCCTTGCGCTTGCATGCTCTGCAAGTGCTGGACCACTGAGCTGCACCCCCAGCCCATTTTTTTTACTTTTTTGAGACAGGGTCTCGCTATGTTACACAGACTTCCTCTGGTCTCAAATTTGCGATCCTCCTGCCTCTGCCTCCCAAGCCACTGGGATTACAGGCGGCTGGCTCCAGGGAGGTTTTAAGGAAGGAAGAACATGGTCGTGAGAGATAACAACAACAAAAAAATTACCCCATAATATTTGCAACAGCTTGTATTTACTTCTTAGAGCTGCTGTAGCAAAGTACTACAAACTGGGTGGCTTAAAATAACAGAAATGCACCTGGGGGACTGAGGAAGGAGGATCACAAGTTCAAGGCCAGTCTGAGCTATATAGTGAAACCCTGTCTCCAAAAACCAAGGGCTAGGGCTGGAGATTTAGGTCAGTGGTAGAGCGCTTGCCTAACAGGCGTGAAGCCCAGGGTTAGATCCTTGTACCAAAAAGACAAAAAAACGACAAAAAAAAAAAAAACCACAAAAAACAAAAAACAACAACAACAAAAAACCAACCAACCAACCAAACAAACAAACAAACCCAAGGGCTGGAGATGTAACTTAGTGATAGAGCTCTTGCCTAGCATGTACAAAGTCTTGGCTTTGATCCCCAGCACCACAAAACAAACAAAAACCCAAAGTCAGGTGTGGTGGCTCATGCCCTTAATCCCAGTGACTCAGGAGGCAAAGGTAGGAGTTCTCAGGTTTGAAGCCAGAGGCAGCCTTTGCAATTTAGTGAAACCCAGTATCAGGGTAAAAAATAAAAAATCGGCTGGAGGAGCAGCCCAGCAGTCGAGCACTAACAAAAGTATGGTGCGGCCCCAAGCTTAACACCCAGGTAACAATAACAACAACAAAAAAAAAAAAAAAAAAAAAAAAAAAAAGGAAAAGAAACAGAAATATATTTGCTCATAGTTTTGAAGGCTAGAAGTCCAAAACCAAGGTGTTGGCAGGGCCATGCTCCCTTGGAAGGCTCTATGAAGAATCCTGTGCCTCCTCCAGCTTCTGGTGGCTCTCAAGCAATCCTTAGCTTGCAGCTCCGTCACTCCCCTCTGCCTCCTTCACTAGATTCCTTCCCTGTGTGTGCCTCTGCGTCTGTCCTCTTATAAAGACACCAATGAGTGGATTTGGGGCCCACCCTAATCCAGTAGGACCTCATCCTAATTTAATTAATTTTGTCTGCAAAACCCATATTTCCACATGAGGTCCCAGTCTGAGGTTATAGAGTGAACATGGATTGAGGTGTGTGTGAGTGGAGGGGCACCTATTCAACCCACTACACAGGCCAACAGCTTTCATTTGGATAAAATACTGTTAATATTTAATTGCCAAACTGCATATTATTTTGTTTAGAGGATATGGGGCAAGTAAGAGACTTTTTCTTTTTTCTTTTCTTTTCTTTCTTTTTTCCCCCAAGACTAGGTCTCACTATGAAGTCCAGACTGGTCTTGAGCACACTATGTTGTCCAGGCTGGTCTTGGACTCAGAATCCTCCTAGCTCAGCCTTTTGAGTGCTGGGATTAGAGACATGTGCCACCATACCTATCTTGAGGAACTTTCAGCTGAGAAACTCAATGTGCTGTCACACAACTCCCAAGTTTATTTCATTTTAGCTATGAAAATAAATTTTCCTCTCATGGGCAAGGATCAGAATGTAAAGAATTCCCCCTATATTTTTAGAGTGTAGCTCAAGTTTATTCAGATTTAATTTTGTACTTAGGTCTTTTGCTTTAACCATGAGACATCATGCATAGGAGGAACAAGAATAACATTATTTAAGAAGGAACTAACCAAATGAACTCTGGGCTGAATTGTTAATGCTTCTACCTCCCTCATTCTGCAGAGAGAAAAGGGAATTGTTTTGATTCCCCACACAGTGCTCTTATCTCATCCTTGGCAAGAACCCTCCTGCCTCCTTCTTCAGCACTTTAGGTGAGGGGCTCCTTATTACCTCCTGAGCGAACCCACTTTACCTGAGCACAATTTCATCTACAAAATGGCTCTTAATAGGTACGCTTTATTGTTTCTATGCTTTAGGCTAGATCATGGGGCTCAGACAAGTATGCACAGGATACCAATGCTTGTGGAAAAGACTAGAAGGGTATGTCGCTCAGGTTTTGTATGATTTTTCTTATTTCCTAAAATTAAGCAAATACAAATGAACTCTTTATTAAACACCATAATGTGGGGGCCTTCAATAAAAGGTGACTCAGAAAGTAGCAGTCAGGATTGAAACATCGCTGGGGGATTTCCAGTGTGTGTTGGGGGTGGGAGTTCTGGACTCTCAGTGACCCTAAGCGCCCTCTTTTTATCCCTCTGGTGTCAGGGTAGCTGTCACTCCATCTGGACCTCCAGGTCCAGCTTCCAACCTAGGCCTGGGGCTGGAGGCTGACACCCAGGCGTCCTCTGCATCTCCTCGAGTCCACTCGTCCTCACACAGCTTCCAGGAGGCATCCTCCCCTGCATCTGCTTCTGTGTCCCCGGAAAACCCTGGCAGGAAGAAAACCCAGCACACCGGCGTCTCCCTGGTCGGGTGGTATGGCCGTAATAAGTGGGAACGCGCCTCGCCTGGTGTGTGGGCCGAACGCAGACTGATGATTATCGTTATCAGCGCTGTCGTCACCGTCGGTGAATGGAGACACCCCCTCCACTAGGCCAGCGATTGCGCCAGAGCCCGTGCGCGCTAGCGAGCAGGTGACGCTGTGCCAGCCGGCCAGCGCAGGGGCGGGTGGGCGGCGCCGGCGCGAGGTGAGAAGAGGGGAGCCCGGTCCCGGAGCGAGATCGGCCCCGCGGCCCCCAGCAACAAAGGCGGGGCTGCATCCCTGTCTCCGCGCCCCCGGCGCGCACTCGCGCCGCGTCCTCAGGCGCTCCGGGCTTTCCCGCGCCGCCCGCCACCGCCCCTTCCTCCTGCTCCGGGGCGCTGGGCACCGCGGGCGCTTGGGGTCCGGATCTAGGGGCCAGCAACAGGCCCGCGGCGCGTGGGGCGTCTGCCCCGGTGTGCGCGGCGACAGCGGCGTCACCAAGACCCCTCGTAGGCGACACCGAAACACGGACAGACCCAGGACACGCATGGGGCCGCACGCTAGGGGACCCCCCGGAGACAGACAGGCAAAGACCACACCCGACACTGGGACACAGACAGACGGACACGGACTGACGTCCAGTAGGCAGGGAGTCGAAAGGACCCGAAGGAGGGCGGGTGGCCCGCAGGGCAGCCGAGGTCCGGGCTCTTCCCGCGCGTCTGTCCGCGCCTGCCCTCCAGCCTTGGAATCAGACCGACCTCCGCCTACCACCTCCTCTGGCCTCGCCTCTCCCGGGAGAGCGGTGCGGGTCCCCGGCCCGCGTGCCGGCCTCTCCGGACACCCGGTGGGAGCCCGGCGTCCCCACCCCCGGGTGGCGGACTACGGGCAGCGCCGGCCCCGCCCCCGCCCCGCCCCCGCCGTGCCGCAGTCGGGCGCTCATCGTCATTCCGCGCTCGCCGCCGCCGCCCCCGCGCGCCGCCCCCACCCCCCGGTGCCCGCCGCCGCCGCTGCCGCCTGCCCAGCGGCCCGGGAGGCGGAGGCGCGGGGGAGGAGGCCCCGCGCGGCGCCGCAGTCCCGGATGCTGCATGACTTCATCCTTCCGCCGCTGCCCTGCTGAGCGAGGGCCGGTCCGGAGCCAGCCGCCGCCCGCGCCCGCGCCCGCGCCCGCTGCAGTCCCGCGCCCGCCATGTCCGAGGTCCTGCCCTACAGCGAGGACAAGATGGGCCGTTTCGGCGCGGACCCCGAGGCCTCCGACCTCTCCTTCAGCTGCCGCCTGCAGGACACCAACTCCTTCTTTGCGGGCAACCAGGCCAAGCGGCCCCCCAAGCTGGGCCAGATCGGCCGAGCCAAGCGAGGTACGCGCCGGGTGCGGGCCGCCGCCTGACCCAGAAACGCCCCGGGCGCCCGGCCGCCGCTCCGCCGCGTGGCCGCTGCTCCCGCCGCAGCCCCGCGCAGCCAGCCGCGCGCTCGCCGGGCCTCGGGGGAGGTCCCCGCCGCAGTCTGGCCCTGGTCCCCCTCCTGGGGACGCCGTGTCCCGGATTCGGTGCTCGCGGCCTCGGGGAGCCGAGCTCGGACCCTGTCGAGGGGGAGGGGCCGGCCGGCGCCCGGGGCCGCGAAGTGGGGACGCGGGACAGGTAGGCTCTGGGGCAGGTGCCGAGTCGGGGACGCACGAAGAACCTGCGTGTCTGGGGCAGGGCGCTGCGGTCCCGGTTGCTCGCGTGGGGAGGGGCTCCAGCAAGGGTGGCCGAGGTGGGCGGAGGGCTGGACGCGGTGTTCCGCCTGGGCCCCGTCTGAAGAGGCCTGCTGGGCTCAGCGCGGGCTCGCGGATCGGTCGGGGTGGCGGGCGGGCTGAAGCCTTCGGAAGAGGGGCGTCGCTCCGAGCGAGGGTCGTGGAGCGGGCCCGACCGAAGCCCGTCCCGCCAGAGTTCTGGAGGGGACTGCGCGGGCCACGGGCAGGAGCTGCACTGGGCGCGAGGACGCGGTGCCACCCTCGCCACCGCCCCGAGGCCGCCGGCTGACGCGCTTTCTCCCTGCGCAGTGGTGATCGAGGATGACCGGATAGACGACGTGCTGAAGGGGATGGGGGAGAAGCCGCCGTCCGGAGTGTAGACGCGCCGGCTCGGGCGGCGGGCTCCGGGCCCAGCCCCGCAGCGGCCGGGAGCGCGGGCCGGCGATGCGGCTACCGGCGCCCCCCGCCCCGGCCCCGGCCCCGGCCCCCGCGGGCGGGGCCGTAGGGCCGCCGCCGCCAGGCCCTCCGGAGCTGTCCGCTTCAGCACCACGGTGGCGGCGGCGGCGGCGGCGGCGGCGGGGCGGCGCGCGGACCCGCCCGGAGCCCGCAGCCGCGCTCATGCACTTTAGAACCTCGGGCCGCAGCCCCACCCCGCACACCGGAACGGACACGGAGACCCACGGTCCCCAGCCCCGGCCCGCCCCATCCCGCACGGCTCCCCTGCCCCGCCCCCCTCCGGCCAGTCTGATCTGCAGACCAGGCGGCTGCTGGTGTCGGACCGCGCGCGGCCAGGGATGTTTGGCTGCCTATTTGCATGAGCTTCCCACCCACCTGAGCCCAGCCCTCCGGGCCATCCCTCACCCTCACCCCCGTCTGGCGTGACCCCAGCCTCTTTCTAAGGGACTTCCTCAGCACATTTGTATTTTTATATCCGATTCTTTGTTTACTGGCTCCACTCATGGTTCGTGCCCTCCCCCCACAGCCTCCACCATGCTCTTCTGCGCCTGGCAGATAGGACGGGTGCTGAGGCTGGGGTAGGACATGCCCCCAACATGGTAACCAACCACATGACCAGTCTGTCCAGGCCTGACCCAGGAGGCTCTCTGGCAGACTCTTCCCTCCCAAGGTATCACCTTCTAAGGCCCCAGATCTGATTTTATGTCACCCCCTGGGAACCCAAATGGGGACGGCTCTGCACCTTTGGATGACACCTGTGGACCTGGAGATGTTCTCAACCCAGGGGTGTCCTTTGTAAATGTCCCTCCATCCTCACTGTACCAGGAGTGTGTGAATAAACACAGACCTCCCTGTGTGTCTGTGTGTGTGTACGTGTGTCTGCTGCTTCAGTCTACTCAGGAGCCAGGTTGGAACCAGAGGGAGGCAGGTACTTGGGGACATCAGGCACAAGCTGTTGATGGGGGAGGGTTACCAAGTGAACACAGGAAGCCAAGTTTGGTGTGGGAACATTATTACAGTGTGGCCTCCTTGAGTACTTGTATAGCATAAGCAGGACAGGTCACCAGTATTGGGGCTGGAACTGGGATCAAAAGTATAAAGCAATCTAGATTCAAAGTCTGCAGCCTCCTGTACATAAATCCAGGGTGGCTGGGGGTCTCCAAGGCTGGCTGATGTCCAGAGTGGCTGTATTCGGCTTTACCCCAGGGGATGAATGGTGGTTCAGAATAGAGAATAAGAGGTGGGAAACCAGTAGAAATCCAAGGAACTCAAGAAGGAAGGCTGAAACCTGAGATCTGGGGCCTAGTTGGACCAGGCTGTATTGGTTCACATGGGCTTGATCCCAACAGCTTGATCTTATGGAGGAACATCTTGGAACCAATCTCCAGCCCTGAGTCAGTAATTCCAACTCCCTGAGGAGCCCAGAGCAGAAAGGCAGAGAGGGCTATGGAACCATGCTTTTGGCCTCACAGCTGAATGGCACTGAGGAAGTCCTCATGATCTGAGTCCTGGAGGAAGCAGGGTGAGGTGGGAGGGCTGGGGGGTGACAGGATCTGGGCCCCCAGGGCTAGCTGGGTTACACTGAGCTCCCCACCCTTGTGCATGAGGTAAAAGTGGAATTGGAAACCACTGCCATAGGTTGCATGCCTCAAGGACCAGCCATAATGGGCTTGGGCGTAGTGTCTGGTCCGAAAGTGTGGACCTGCAGAAGTCATTGAGATGAACCGGCCCCCAGGGACCAATACCCGGCTCACCTGCAAAGCAGACAGAGAAGTCATCAATGATGAGTCATCTCCAGGTTCTCAAAGGTCAGTACTACCCCAGGTGCCTCCCCAGTGAAACTTCAAGGAGCTTGGGCTTTCCTTGGCAAAGAGGAAGCTACCTTTTCTGCCCCCGGCCCTTCCATGACAGGTAGGAGCATGGGGGTGGCAGGGGGCACTGCTCTTCTATCAACTGCTCACCTTCCCAGTCTGTGTCACCTGTGTGCAACCTCATCCCTATGGTCACCCAGCAGCCAAACACTGGTGTTTGTGAGCCTAGCCATTGCAGTCCTCTAATTCTGACCTGGATTAACCCTGCCCATTCTTCAAAGAACCATACTCCAGAGATGACCCATTACTTCCTCCAAACCAGACTGTCTAGCTTCTGACTTCTTCCAGTCCCCTGGAACCTCAGCCCTTCATCCCTACCTCTTGATCTGCCCTCTTCTCTTGTTGTTCCCTCACCTCACTCAGCACCTGGTCCACAGTGTGGACATTTTCGGAAGATACAGTCCAGGGATCCGGCTCCCCAGCCAGCAGGGCATCGAGTGTGCCCTTCTCAAGCACCACATCAAAGGAGCCACTGGCAAAGCCCAGCGCCCGCACATCCATGGTTACCCAACGCAGCCTGGGCACGTGGGCATAGCGATCCTGCATTGCAGCCACCACTACTGATGAGTAATCCACACTGGTCACGTTGGGGAAGCCTCCAAGAAACAGCTCGTAGCTCAGGGCACTGTTCCCGCAACCTGGCATAGGATGGGATGGGTGATAGAAGAACCCAGTTAGCTTTGGTTCTCACCTCTTCCTGATTACTCATCTACTCTTGGCCCCATTTTCTCTCCATCCAAACCCTCAATACTCAGGGAAAGGGAGCAGGATGTGGAAAAGAGCATGAGCCTTGGAATCACGCAGATCTGGGCTCACACCCAGGCGCTGTCATTCTTAACTAGGGCACGTTATTTCAATACTAAGAACTTGGATTTCCTATTCTATTTCCAGAAAAATGACAATGATAGTCAATATCTAGCCCACACACAGGATGCAAAGCACTAAGTTTAAGAACCAAAGCATTGGGGAGTACCTGAAATGGCTTGGAACTTAACAGGTCAAAGGTCTGGATTTTGATATCCCTAGTCACACAGCCATGGAAAAATCACTTGATTCTTGAGCCTTCCGTTTCCTCAAACCTAGAATGGGTATAATACTGGCAATTATTAGGACTACATTGTTGTTGTTAGGTGCCATTGAGTCGGTATCTGACTCATAGCAACCCTCATAGGGTTTTCAATGGCTAACTATTTTGGGATTACCTTGGGAGTGGATTGCCAGGTCCTTCTCCCATTTTTGCGGTGCTGGGAATTGAACTCAGGACCTCAGAGACTGCAGAGCAGCGCTCTACCAACTGAGCTAAATCCCAGCCCAGGACTATATTAGTACTGTCCTAATCCCTAACCTTTTAGACAATCTCCGAAGCTATCTACCCTGGGAAGGCTTCATGTTAGGGGTTATTATCTTATTATTATTACTTTTTTTGTATGTGTGTGTGGTACTGGGAGTTGAACCCAGGATCTCGCACTTGTATGCTTTGCAAGTGTTGGACTGATGAGCTGCACCCTCAGACCATATTTTTACTTTCGTGAGACAGGGTCTCACTAAATTACACAGACTGCCTCTGGTCTCGAACTCAAGATCCTTCTGCTTCAGCCTCCTAAGCCGCTGGAATTACAGGCGTGTGCCACCACGCCTGGCTCATTATTATCTTATTTTGATTTCCAAGGCAGAAGAATTAGTAAATGAAGGAAAAGCTAGGTAGGGACATGCAGTGAGGCTGATCCCTTGTAATTATTCGTATATGTATTGGGCTTTGCTAATGAATAAGAGTGCCTGCTGTTAAGAAGCTCAAGCCCTAGTGGGAAAAACAAATGTGGAATCAGGCAACTGGCATATAATGCACTGAGCATTTCAATAGGGACAGGCTGTAAGATCACATGGGAGGGCCCCTGACCCTATCTTGGGTGGGTCAGCCAAAAGTCTCAGGGGAGCTGACAACCATGTGGTGTGTTTGGGGCAAAAATAATAAAACAACACAACACTCTAGTGGAAAGTGCCTACAAAGTAGTCTCAGGGCAGGGTCAGGTTACAGACAGGGATGGAGGATAGAAGAACAGAATGTGCATCTCCACCCAATGGGCATGACTGCTGCTTTAGAAGATCCAGTGGCCTTTTCCAGGCCCTCCTGAGAATGGGGCTGGAAGACAGTCCCAGCAGCACCACGTGAGGATCCCCAGCTCTTGGAATTAGGATGCTTTTAATCCTCATTTACCTCCTTAATAGGATTACAGGATCAGTTGTTGGGATTGCCCTAATCTAGCAGGGTTTGGCACCTGGACAGGGCATTCAGAAGCAGCAGTCCCTTCCCACGCTCCTCATCAGACCCTGGGTGTCAGGGAGAGTGCTGTGTGGCCAGGGAACACCTAAGCATGCCCCTCATGCTGCAGCCACAGCAAGCACTGACATACCCAGCACAGGGGACAGGTGGCAGAGTGACTGAGCAGGAGACTCTAACTCAGTTCCAGGCCGAACTCCCACTGGGTTCTCTGCCCCACTATAGACAAAAATAAATTTCTGTCCTTTGTTCCCCTTGGTACAGGATGGCATCTTCCACAAGAACTTGACCAAAGATGAAGGGAGAACAGAGCCTGACCACAGGACCAGTCATGCTTACAAAGCAATGATTTCTGCTTTCTGCCTCTGTGATTTGGGGCATCTCAACAACTAAGATAGGGGCTGGGAAGGCCACTACCTCCCAAGGTGGGGCCTTAAGGAAGCAGAGCCCTGGAGAACTGATCCAAATCCAAGAACACATCATACAGGGGGATCCAAAGCTAGGATGTTAATCCAAGAGACTAAGATGTAAGACTAAATGAGCTCACTAATTTATAAGAGGAAAGATAGCCATCATGGAGACAGGACAGTTGGATCCTCTAGACAATCCCTTCTCTATATAAGGAAATTAGAAGCCAGATTACAGCCGGGTGTGGTGGCACACGCCTGTAATCCCAGCGGTGGGGAGGCGGAGGCGGGAGGATCGCAAGTTCGAGACCAGAGGCAGTCTGCGTAATTTAGCAAGACCCTGTCTCAAAAAATAAAAAAAATGGGCTGGGGGTGCAGCTCAGTGGTCCAGCACTTGGAGAGCATGCAGGTGTGAGGTCCTGGGTTCAACCCCAAGTACCGCAAAAAAAAAAAAAAAGCCAGATTATGATCAGAAGATTCCTACGGAGCATGGACTCGAACAGATGGATAATCACAGAATTATGATGACAGCCATTTATGTAGATCTATTCACTGTGCAGATATTCTAACCAAGGGGAACAGACATACAAGTCTTAAGATAGGGTACACTGTTCTCTGAGCAGTCCTGAATAAATTGTCTCTCTGACTCCCATTTTCAGGAATGATGATGAAAGCTCATGGTCACTGAACACCAGGGAGTATGAGAGGCACTTTGCAAGACCCTGTCTCAAAATAAAAAATAGAGAAGGGGCTGGAGGTGCAGCTCAGTGGTGGAGCACTTGCTTAGCATGTGTGAGGCCCAGGGTTCAACTCCCAGTGCTTCCAAAAAATAAATAGTAATTGTTTCAGTCTGTTTTTTTACAATGGATCCATACAGAAAATACTGTTATTACTATTCCCATTTTGTAGATGGGGAAATTGAGGAAAGTGGATAAGGACCATTCCCAAGGTCACACAGCTAGATGTGGAGCCAGAATCTTGGACCCAGGCCTGTCTTATTCTAGAGCCTGAGTTTGTAAACCACTATGTTCAACTGCTTTCCCATTTTTCAGAGGCCCATTCACCTTCAGTGGGGACACTGCATCATCAGGTGTATCAGTGTGGCCATTAGGCTATAATCAGGATGTGGTCATAACACCAGTTTCAACAGCACTGTAGGTTCCTCTCTGCCCATCTGTGAGGTACAACAGCAGTACTGAAAGCTCTGGAGTCAGAGGGCACCCTTACCTCACCCTTTGCTTGCTGCATGAAGGAAGAATACACTACCAATGCTCTGAAGATTCCCTTGGAGTCCTTCTAGGAAATTTTATATGTCCTTGGGTTTTGGTGGGTGTTGGCTTCTAACGGTTTGCATTTGTGACTTGTCAGGTTGAATTTACCCTCAGGGAAACTTTGCCTGAGATCACGATTATGCTTGCTTTCTTCCCTTTCCCATTTCTTCAATTTTTCACCAATTTCTCCTGGGAGCTCTTATCTTGGACATGAAACCTCCACTCAGGATTTACTTCTGGGGAATGCAACCTAAGGCAATGGCCCACAGCAGGGATCACCAAATCCAATTCAGCACCTCTTTCTGTAAATTACAGTTTTATTGGAGAACAGCTATTCTCACTTACTCATATGTACTGTCTGTAGTTGCACATCTACTACAGTAGCAGAACTGAGTAGCTGTGACAGAGGCTGCAAAGCTTAAAATATATACCATCTGGTCATGTTCAGAAAAAGTCTACAGTCCCCTAACCTAGAGTAAATCTCTTAATACTTAACAGTCACCATTAGGGGTTGTTATAAGGATTAAATGAGTTAAAAAAAGAGGCCAACACATTCTCTGGGGCCTATTAGGTCCTAAAATTAATTTGTTGAGATGAAATGTAGCATAGGTTACTCCTGTAGTCATAGGTCCTGCCCTTCAATATTAAAGATCTAGGCTTTCTGAGAAGCTTTTATTTTTGAATTTTAGACTTTTCACCCCTCCTACCCAGAAGAGGATACCTTCTAGTCAAGCAGATTTTAAGGCAGTGTACTCTGCCAACCACCAGCATAAGAATCAGCTGCGGAGCTTCTTGAAAATCAATTCCTGGAATGCATCTTAGACATCCCTGGAGTTAGAATCTCAGGGTGGGCTCCAGTTTTGCAGGTGATTTTGATGTACACCAAAGCTTGCAAAACATGGCTCTATGGTTATCTATAGGTAAATGCAATCACAAATCTTGGCTGCAATCACAAAATTCAAGAAACTGTTTACTTCTGGAGTGGAAGAGGTTTTGGGGGAACAAACAGAAAACCCTGATATACAAGAGGCTTTTTTCACAGGCATCTGTTCCAGACATCTTTCATGCGCATTCAAATAGTTTTTTTTTTGATACAGGATCTCACTATGCAACCCAAGCTGGCCTATAACTTTCTATGTAGTCCACGCTGGCCTTGAACTTGCAGTCCTGTCATAGCCTCCTGACTTCTGGGATTATAGGTATGCACCAACATGCCTGACTAAATACTCATTTTTTTTAAGGATATGAAAACAGAGGCACGGAAATTTAAGTATTTTGTGCAAGATTACCCAGCCAGTATCAGCTGAACCAAGATTCCAACATAATTAGCTGTTTCCAGCATCCAAATCTTAACCACCAGGTTATACTTCATTCCTAGCCCTAGTAATGTTCTGCTTCATAAACTGAGCAGAGCAGACACACATATTAGATTACTTATACCCTACATATGCCTGCAGCCAAAGCACTGTGGCATTTGATCCTGTCAGATCTCAGAAGCTAAGCAGGGTCGGGCCTGGTTAGTACTTGGATGGGAGACCATCTGGGAACACCAGGTGCTGTAGGCTTGGGACAAGGACCCAGCAACCCACTCCCAAAAAACAATCAGCCATTGAAAACCCTATGAACAGCAGAGAAGCACTGACAATAATGTTGTACATTGGGTCACTATGAGTCGGACACCAACTCGACGACACCTAACAACAACATACCTTACATAGTCACTGTATGTATACATGAGATATTCCTTTTGTGTATATCAAATATTTCACTTAAATATATAAAGGCTTTTACAGAGAAAAATAAAAACTATACTTGGAAAGAAACTAATTGCCCATTCAAATTTCAGTAAGAGTCTGCAAGGCTGACAGTGGGAGAGAACTGGAGCAGCTGGACCTTTCCTGAATCTTTTGTCTCGGCACTTTCTTTGGGATATCAACCAATCTCAGCTGCAATCTCCCCTCCAATCTCAGAGGGCGCTGTTTTTACCCTCACTTCACACGGGTTATCAGCCTAAGTTTCACTTCGGGCTCGGATAGTAATAACTCTCTCCGTAATAATAGCTCCGAGTGCCCACTGGCGCAAAAACAAAAACGCTATGCGCTGTGCTCCAGGTGCCTACACGTGCATTATCCCAGTAGAACTCGCAGCCCCATTTCTAGAAATTAAACGGAAACTCCTAACAGATTCCTGACTTCTCTTAAGTTATCCAGTCAATTAGCGTTGAGCCCTCTGAGCTCTGCAGCGCTTTAGGGTACCTCCCGAGAGTCCGGAACAGGGTCTTGGGTTAACCCCCAGGCTGGGACCCCAAGGGACTGTCTTTTTCCAGAGGGCCGATAATCTCTACTCCTGTTTGCCCTGGCTACATACAGCTGGAAGCTGGACGTACTGGATCTTGGCTTTAGACCGGGGCGTCCTCTTAGGGGGGCAAACGACTGGAGGGAAAGCTGGGGGTCGGTCCAGGACAGGACGGGCCGGCCAGGGGGTTCCCCCGGCGGGACCGGCCGGGATACCCACCTAGCACGAGAATGCGGTCTTCGGGCCGCAGCTCCGGCTCAAGGAGGCCCCGAAAGGACGAGAAGCCCCCGAACCATTCGTAAGGGGCGGAGGCGGCCGCGTCTCGGTAGCGCTGGTCCCAGTACTGGACCTTGCGGTACTCACAGCTCCGCTCCGGTAACTCTGGCTGGGGCGCAGCGGCCCGGAGGGAAGCCATGCGGCCGGCCGCCCGGCAGCCAGCCCTGGTCAGGTTGACCAATAGCAATGGTGTGGGGTTTGGGGGCGGAGCCCCGTGTCTCCGCCCCATGCTCACGTTGCTCAACACAAACACGTGGAACTTCCGGCTTCTGCTAAGCGCGCTTTTGAGAAGCGTCCGGCTGGGAAAAGTGCCTCACCCTTATCCTGCCTCCTACGCTCTACTTCCCTGCTTTCTCCGAGGGCCACACTCCTGGTGTTTGACTCACTTGGACTCGTTCTTGCGTCCTCTCATATTTCAACTTGAACGGCTGCTTCTATTAAGCCTGCAGGCCAATTAAAAGTTTATTTATTTCCAAGCTGTTTTTGAGTACCGACAACGTCCGGAGGGATACGGGAGGGGCACAGACAGGGGCTTTGCACTCCAACATGGACACAGATATTCCCAGCACAGGCTGGATGAGATGCTGCCTTTGGAGAGCGGGTCCCGGAGCTTGTTCGTTCTATATTAGCGTCTGTGTGCCCGGGGCTGAGTGTATATACTGAGAGGTAAAAGGTTTTTCTGCCGTTACGGAGTGTGTAGTCTGCTGGAGGGGACAGATGTAGAGGAAATAATTTTTAGTGGAGCAAACAGAGATTCTGGGTACTTGGGTCAGCATTTAGTTTAGTAAGACGTCAGAGCGGGGGGCGGAACCTAAGTGTCATAGGGTTGGGTTTCCGGGGTGGTGGGACCGCCCAGAGCTGCGCACCGCCAAGATGGCGGCTGGGCTGCGGAAGCGCGGCCGCGCGGGTTCCGCGGCCCAGCCGTCGGGGTTGTGCAGACAATGGCTCCAGCGCGCCTGGCAAGAACGGCGCCTACTGCTGCGGGAGCCGCGCTACACTCTCCTGGTGGCCTCCTGCCTCTGCCTGGCAGAGGTGGGCATCACCTTCTGGGTCATTCACAGGGTGGCATGTGAGTGCGCCGAAGGGGAGTGGAGGGGGGTGGGAGACCCGAAACCCTGACCCAAACCGGGTCCCAGGCTCCCAACTAAAACTAGATCCCCCTAGAACTACTCATTCATCATCTCCAGACCCATATCCCTTACCCGATCCCCACGCCTGCGCGTCAAAAAATTAGACCTTAATCCTGCTCCCTTGACGGAGGAAGCGACCCTAGAAATTGCCCTTCTGCCTTCAGCATAGAGGCCTTCAAGCTAAGAAAGCAAAACCGGCTTGGAAGTCACTTCTGGTCCAGAGTTAATGTGCTGCTGCTGCTGCTGCTGCTGCTTATGTGTCTTTGGACACGTCACTTCCCGTATCTCTGTTTGTTAGGTGCGGTCGAGTCGTGTCAGACTCACAGCAACCCTCTATCATCCATTTAATCCTTAGTTCCCTTCTGAATGGTAGCATCTTGTGACCACTTGACTCCACTAGGTATAATTGGTGGCTCCTTTCCAGGCTGAATCTAGACACTGGGCTTAAGGCACCTGGGTTTTTTGCTAATGTCAATTAGTTTAACACATATTTGCTGAGGGTTTATTATGTATCTGACATTATGCTAGGTGCCAGGGTACAATGGTGAATAAGAAAAATTACCAACTTGGGTATGTAGAACTGAACCAAGATAAGTTAGCAGGCAATTACAATGCATCATATTAATTGTGATAGAAATAAGACAGGATGCTGTAAAAGATACAAGAGGGCAGATCCAGCTCAGTGTCATGTCCCACACCTGTTATTCCAGCACGTGGGAGGCTGAGGCAGGAAGATCTCGAGCTTGAGGCAAGCATGGACTATATAGAATGTTCCAGGCCAGACTAGGGTACCTAGTGAGACCTTGTCTTAGGCGGTGAGGGGGAAAGCCAGACCTGAGGAGTGAGGGAAAGTTTTATCTCCCTTGAAAAGTTGGTGGGCACTACCCACGTGAGAAAAGAAAGGAAAGGAGAGTGAAGAGCACTCTAAGGGAGCTTATAACAAAAATCTCCAGTCAAAAAAGAGAGTCCAGTTCCTTTGAAGAACTGAAAAAATAATGTAGTGATGTAATGTGGAAATCACTGAAGAGTACAAGAGATGAGATTGCAGACTGTGAGTTTGACAGTGAGGGAAGTTTAAAAGCCTTGTTAAGGAGACAGCACGGTGGTTAAGAACTTGGGACCCTCCACCACCACTCTACCCTTCCTAGCTTATTGATCTTAACCTAATTAACTTTTAGATTCCTATTCTAAAAATGAGAGTACTAGAGATTGATCTTTATCTTCAGAGTCTTGAAGAATCATTGAAGGGTTTTAAGCAGACTTAATGCTTTATAGTTTAGAAAAGTGCTGTGGTGCAGGGTGGAAAATATAATAGTGTATAAGTAGAAGCTGGGAGTCCATTTGGGAGACTGTTGTACTGTTGAAGCTAGAGATTATGTTAGGCCCAAAACTGAGTATGCAGTAGTAGAGAAGAATGAGCTAGTAGTAATATGTAGCATGAAAAATAGGCAGGGCTTGTTGCCTGAGGGTTGGAAATGAGAGAAGAATGTATCAGAGATGTTACCCAGGTTTGTTGTGCTATTCGTGAAACCCAGGAAGGAGAGCAGGTTTGGAGTGGGAGGAAAGATAAGTTCAACTACAGACATGTCAGGCGTGAGCTGCCTGGGTTTCCCCAGAGAATGCCAAGTAGGCATTTAGATAAAGGACAGCAGAGGCCCTGGGAATGAGCTTGAACTTTGTGCTGTGATGGCCTAGAGGTGTGGGGCTAGGTGGAGACAAGTTCTGGATTTAGAGGTAACCAGACCATCGGGTCCTCTTCTAGACACAGAGATCGACTGGAAGGCCTACATGGCCCAGGTGGAGGGCGTCATCAATGGAACCTATGACTATACACAACTGCAGGGTGACACTGGACCTCTTGTGTGAGTGGGGATGGGCGGTTCAGGGAGGAGGTGAAGGGCTGGTTGGGGTCCTAGGCTGGTTGTCCTGACCTAGGTTCACATTCCCTGTCATCTGCCAGCTACCCAGCTGGCTTCGTCTACATCTTTATGGGACTGTACTATGCCACTGGCCGGGGCACTGACATCCGCATGGCCCAGCACATCTTTGCTGTGCTCTACCTGGCCACCTTGCTGCTTGTTTTCTTGATCTACCACCAAACCTGCAAGGTGAGTTCGTGCCACCAGGACCAGAGAGCCCCAATCTGGGAGGGTGGTGGCAGGGATGGCTTACACTTGGGGAGCTGACCTTGCTCCTCGCTGTGCCCATGCAGGTACCTCCCTTCGTCTTTTTCTTCATGTGCTGCGCCTCTTACCGTGTGCACTCCATCTTTGTGCTGCGGCTCTTCAATGACCCAGTGGCCATGGCACTGCTCTTCCTCAGCATCAACCTCTTCCTGGCCCAGCGCTGGGGCTGGGGCTGCTGCTGTTTCAGGTCAACACCCCTCCCTTCTGGCCACCTCTGTCACTTTTGGCATTTTCATCTTTCTCCCCAGTTCTCTGCCGCAGAGGGAATAAGGGAGTGGCCAGATAATGTAGGTCACTCAGGGCCTCTCCAGGCAAGTCCAGGATCTGTAGAAAGTCCCTATTCTCCCATCCCCCCCAGCACATGCCCTCTTCCCGTCCTTCTCCCACCCCTACCGCAGCATCCATTGTTGGTGTTGGTTCTCTAAATATATCACTCAGTATATGTTTGGCCAGTCTGGGCCTAGGGAACAGGTGTCTGCCCATGCCATCAGCTTCCTGGTCTACTTCCTTCCCCGCCCCAGCAGTTCTGAGTGTGGCCTCTTCCTGCAGCTTGCTGGCACCGGGGGAGGAGGCTCTGTGGGGATGGTGGGGATGTTTGTGCACAGGGTGCACTGCCCTGGAGCTGATTGCACCCTCCTCTCCCTTGGCCACACCAGCCTGGCGGTCTCTGTGAAGATGAACGTGCTGCTCTTCGCCCCGGGGTTGCTCTTCCTCCTTCTCACTCAGTTTGGCTTCCGTGGTGCCCTCCCCAAGTTGGGCATCTGTGCTGTCCTTCAGGTACCATCCCTCACCCTTCCCTCACTGGTGAGGGAGGCTCTCCCCAGGCCTCCTTCCATCCTCTGAGACCTCCTCAAAGCCCACAGATGGGATTTTGGAGTTGATTTTGAGCTGGGCAGCCACTGTCTCTGCACTTTAGCTTCCACAGCTCTAGAATAAGACTCTTGAGCCAACTGGCCTCTGAGAGGCTTCTTGCTCTGCTTGTTTATGACCTGCTGAGCCCAGACCCTAAAGCATTGTTCCTGTCTGCCTCCTCAGCTTCTTTGGGCCCAGGCTGTGGTCCCAGGTGGCTGTGGGGGTGGCTTTTCTGCTGTTCCTGGTGGGATTAGGGGACCTCTGGGTCCTCCATCCCACTCCTCCTTCAGTGATTAGCATGGAGGCTGGGGGTGGGCCTCCACAGGTCTGCTGCCATCTCACCCGTCCTCAGGTGCTGCTGGGGCTGCCCTTCCTGCTCGAGAACCCCATTGGCTACCTATCCCGCTCCTTTGACCTTGGCCGCCAGTTTCTCTTCCGCTGGACAGTGAACTGGCGCTTCCTCCCTGAGGCGCTCTTCCTGCATCGGGGCTTCCACCTGCTCCTGTTGGCTGCTCACCTCACCCTGCTCTTGCTGTTCGCCCTCTGCAGGTGGCACAGGTGAGAGATGGGGGACAGGTGGTGTGGGGGATGGCAGTGCCATGGACAGAGTTGGGAGAAGGGAGTGAAGGGCCTAGGACTTAAGAGCTACTTGGGGAGATGTCAGGCTTATGGCGGTGAGTCTAGAGTTTGGCCCCACAATGGGGGCTTGATAAATGTCTGAATGGCTTCTCCCCAGGACAGGGGAGAGCATCCTGTCGCTGCTGAAGGATCCCTCCAAAAGGAAGGTTCCACCCCAACCCCTCACTCCCAATCATATCCTTTAAGTCATGGGAAGGTAAGTGTTGTCCTCTCCAGGTGCAGATGGGGTCCCAGTCCCTTGTCCTCGGATGCTGTTCACCTTGGAGAGGGAAGGGGAGCCCCCATATCGAGCTCCTCTTCTGCAGCGACCCCATGCTGAACACCTTACATATCAGAGCACATTTTACTCTTAACTCTAAACAGTGACACACTGGTACTCGTGTTTACACCCTCTGCCTGTTATTGTTCTAAGTCTTCCATGCATCCTAATGTTTAAAACTGACAGGAGGTGCTCTTATTATCTTCATTTTATGGAGGGCAAAAGTAAGGCTTTAAGGGTTTAACCTACAAGCATCACAGCTGGCAAGTGAGGGGTTCCAACTCATTAGGCCATATGGCCCTAGATAGTATTGCCTCCCTATTAGACTGAGGAACAGGTCCAGAGAGAAAGAAATTTGCCCAAGGCATGCATGTACAGATGGCAGAGCCAAAGTACCTTTTTTGTTGTTGTTGTTGTTGTTGTTGTTGTTGTTGTTGTTGTTGTTCAGTACTTGGGGGTTGAACCCACGGCCTCATGAATGCTGGGCAAGTGCTCTCCCACTGAGCCATACCCCCAGCCCTCTTTTATTTCTTTAATTTTAAATTTTAATTTTTTTGAGTCAGGATCTAAGTTGCACAGGCTGCTTCTGGCCTCGAACTTATGATCCTCCTGCCTCAGCCTCTTGAGTAGCTGGGATAACAGGTGTATAGCCACTGCGCCTGGCAGAGCCAGGGTACTTTATGACCACAAACTTTTGCACCTCTGTTTTGGACCCCCCAACTCCCCAATTCTTGCCCTTCTCTTCCAGCCCTTGACCTTAACCATTACATACAGATTGTTTCTACTCTCTTTACCTCCAACTTCATTGGCATCTGCTTCAGCCGCTCTCTCCACTACCAGTTCTACGTCTGGTATTTCCACACATTGCCCTACCTCTTGTGGGCCACGCCTGCTCGCTGGCTCACACACCTGCTCAGGTACCGGCTGGAACAAATGGGGTGTGGGGAGGGCTTTTCACCCCAAGACTGTGGCCATGGGAGGGACAAGGGATGTGTCTAGGGTGTGAGGAGCTGAGGGGCTGCAGGCCCTGACTCTGGACATAACCTAGAGCTGGTTTCCATCTCCAGGTTGCTGGTGCTGGGGCTCATTGAGCTCTGCTGGAACACATACCCGTCCACCTCCTGCAGTTCCGCCGCCCTGCACGCGTGCCATGTTGTCATCCTGCTGCAGCTCTGGCTGGGCCCGCAGGCTTTCCCCAGGGGGCTCCAGCACAGCAAGAAAGCCCACTGAAATGCACCCCTTCCCTCCAGCCCACTCTGAGGATCTGGGTGGGGTGGACTCCACACGCTTCCCAATAAACCTTGCCAAGTCCACCCCTGTGCAGCCTACATGGAGGTAGAGGCAGCCGGTGCCTGGACCAAACCGTGAGGCATGTGTTGCCAGCAGATAAAACTGGCTCGGGAGTCCCAGGAGGCACTTTATTGCATAGGATGTGGAGACGACAGCTCTCTCCCCTGCCCCATGTTACCGAGAGGTCGGCACATGGGAAGGGGCTCGGGCTGGGCAGAGAGGGAAGAGAGCACAGGCAGGCACTTTGTCAGGGCAAGAGAGTCAGGGAGGGAATGAGAAGAGCTGGAGGATGGGCTGATCCCAGCCTGTCCCTTCCCGGCACCAGGAGGCTGGTGCCTGGCTCCGCGCGGCAGTGACTCCAGAGTGTGGGGGTTGCCAGCCCCAGCCTTGGACGGCCCTCACACGTTTGCCGGGCTGTAACACAGCAAGTGTAGCTGCAAGTTCTGGTCCCAGTGACGCAGCAGCAGGAAGAGCCCCCTGGCAGCGGCTTTGAGGGCAGCCAGGTCAAGGCCGTCAGGCAGGTGCTGGGCCCGTAACCAGCAGTCAGCCTTGGCCGCCGTCAGTTCCCACTCGCCAAAGGCAGCAGCACAGCGGTGCTCCAGCCACGCAAGTGCCACAGCTGTGGCCCAAGTGCGATCCCGCAGATCAGAGCTGCCCTGCCTTTCTGCCCCCTCTGAGGCCTCAGTGTCTGAGCCCCGCCCACTGTCCACCTGGCCTGGACCCTCAGAGCTGGAGCTAGGGGAAGGGCTGCAGGATGCTGTGGCGCTGTCACCCTGCCCAGCGCCAGGGCCCATAAGTGCCCAAGGAGAAGAGTCCGAGGTGGGACTAAGGCTGGCTCGGTGCGCGGCAAAGGGCGAGGCGCGGCACAGGCGCTCCTGGGGGATGCCCACGGCAGCACAGAAGGAAGCATCCAGGCGGAAGCAGCCCAGCGCCTCCTGCAGCCGCACCTGAGGAGAGAGGAGGTGGGGGGAGAAGCGAGCTGAGAGGGGTCCTGGCTCCGCAATGCCACCCTCCACCTCCCGAGTCCTCACCAAGGGCAGGTAGTCCTGGCCACTGGCCTGGCCCTGGTCAGGGCTGCAGACTCTGTGTCGGCGGCCCAAGCTGAACTTAGAGGGAGGCTGTGGGGGAGGATGGTGAGGAGCCCCTACTGGCGTCCTGGGCTCCTCCAAAGCCCGCTGGGAGTCGTCATTTTGGCCCAGGTCCCAGGCGTCTGCCAGAGATTCTCCCCGAAGTCCTGCAGGGGGCCACCTGGTACCAGCAGCTGCTCTCAGCCTGGCAGGGCCCACCTTTCCCCGCACTGGCACAAATACCTTTAGAGTGAGCTGCAGACAGTGGAGCTGCCTCCAGGTGGTGCTGAGAGGCAGAAATGCCTGGGGGCTCAGCTGGTTCTGCAGGGGCACAGGGATGGGGTCAGGTTTGTCCTGGCGGGTAGCCAGTGAGGGGAGAGCCCCACCTGAGAGGGCACCAGGGAAGGACCCTACCTGAGCTCCAAACCTGCAGGGCCCCAGGCAGAACCTCCCTAGTGGTAGCATCCACAGCAACAGGGCAAGTAAAGCAGGAAGGGGCAGAGCTGACCTTGCTCGTCTGAAGGGCTCGGAGCCAGGACCGCCGGGCATGGCCTGTGGGTCCAAGAAGCAGCGTGCTAAGCTCCCACCCTTTACAGTGGGCTGCATAGAAAAACAGCAGGATGATCCCCACAGCAGCTCTGTCTGCTTTCGAACAGAGTAGAAACCCTGCCCAGGCCCAGGGCTAGAACCAGCTCAGATAGCCCTTAACCCTGGCTACCACACACAGGTACAACTACTACTTCTTATTCTTTTCAATCCCACCCTTGATACAGCGTCTTACTATGTAGCTTGCCCTTGACCTTGAGAGCCTCCTGCCTCAGCCTTCTGGTGCCTTTTCATTCACTCATTTCAGCCCTGTCCAACAGAACATTATGCAGGAATGGATATGTTCTGTGTCTGCATGATCCAGTCTGGTAGCCACTAGTCAAATGTGAGTAGCACTTCAAATGTAGCTAGTGCTACTGAGGGATTGGACTTTTTACTACTAAATTTCAGTAGTCTTTTCTCGAATGATAGGTTCATTTTTATGTTGTGGGCACTGTTGATTATTAGAAGGTCATGTTCTTTGTTGGCTTCTAGGAAGCTTGTCAGTTTTGGATCTCATGTTTGCCAGTGTATCTAACTTCATGGTGTGCACCTTTACCATAACCTGATCCTCACCTTCCTTTATTTTCACTTTTTTTTGTTGCCTTTCTTAATTTCTTATGGAGTCAATGTGGGGAGCCACCTCAAGCCTTTTGTAAACAAAGTAAGGACTAGAGAGTGATCTAACACCTAGATCTATACATTCTGCTCATGCCCTTGGGCCCTAGCTGGACCCACTAGCAACTTACTCCGGTCAGCTGGGGTCTCGGCCCCTCCTCGGAGAGCCAGCTGTTCATTGTCCCGGACCACAGAGGCTGCTGACAGCCTGTGGAGTGCTTGGTCCCACGAATCTTCTCTTACGGGGGGTGCTGGAGGCTGGGAGCCATCCCCAGGCCCCCACAGTGTCTCCAGCCCCACACCCACCTCCCAGCACATGGGCTGCTCCCCACACAGGGCCCGGATCACCACATGGCACCGTGGAGCCTGGGGAGGTAGTTGCACTGCTGGAGGGGCTGGTTCCCCACTGGGGGGTACAGCTGTGAACAAGAAGGGTGGGTCCATCAGCATGTCCCAGTCCATGGGGGCTGGGGAGAGCAGGTTTCCTGGTGAGAGAAGATGGCAGGGGTATGGGCAACATGGGGCTCTGGTCTCCATCTCCCCACAGCCTCCCTGGTGTCAGGAAGCCCGGCTCCCCACCCAGCCCTTACCTGAATCATCTAGGCCCTGGCCCAGTTGTTGGCCTGCCTCAGGGGCTGGCCTGTCCGGTATTGCACCCAGAGACGGGTGCCGGCATCGGCCAGGGACTGGGTTTGCCCAGCCTGGCGGGGACGAGAGACTTCGGCCAGCCAGAGCTGCTCTGTGCTGACGGCCCAGCACCTCAGTGCTCAAGGCTCCTGCCTGTGTGTGAGACATAGGGTGACTGGTTAAGGAATGCAGAGCTTCTGGCCACCACTCATAAACACACCACTGGCTACAGGTCCCTGCCACCTGGTTCTCTTCCTTCCTCACAGAGGTCCTTGCATGACTCTGACGTCTTTGTATCTTCTCCTTTGCCTAGCTAACGAGTATTCTTCCAGACACAGCTCACTTTCCTGACTGCTCTGACAGTCAGCCATTCTGGCTCTGAGCCCGTTACCCGACGCCCCTGTGCTTGTGGCTGGCAGTGTGTGTCCACTACAGACATACCCCTCCACCCCTCTAGCTAGGCTTTGTGGCAAACAGCATGATATCTGGCACACAGCCAGTTGGCCGTGGGTGAACGTGGGCTCAGACTCACCTTGAATGGAGCTGTTGCAGGTGCAGGCAAGGGGCAGGAGCGGGAGCCTGCAGGTTCCACCCAGGCCAGGCTGCGGCGACCCTGCTGAGAAGGGGGGTCCAGGGGAAAGCTGCCCTCGGGGGAACTGGGCCCTTGGGACCCACTGCTGCCTGTGGAGCCTGAGGCCGGCTCAGGGCTCGCAGAGCAATGAGTGAGCACGTACTGCTCCCGGATGTACGAGGACTGGAAGATGCGGCGCCATATGGCTGTGTCGGAGGAAGGATTGGGCCCAGGGTCTGAGGCTGGGTCCGTCAGACTGTAGGTACCTGCTGGTGGTGGGAGAGTGGCCTGGCCCTGAGCCCTCCCATTGCCTCCCACAACCCCCTCCACACAGCCCCATGCAAGCTCAGGCACTCACTGTGTTCCGACTCCCCAGCGGCCCATGGGCTAGAGGGCTCTGCAGACACAGTGCCTGTTCCCAGGGGCCCCGAGGTGCCTGTGGGCTCAGTACCAGGGCTGGCGGCAGATGTTGCCTCCTCTGGAGAGGGTAACACAGAGCCACCCAAACTCTGCCAGCCAGGCTCTTGGCCCTAGGGAGAATGGCATTGAAGAACAAAATTGGTTGTAGCTACACACAACTCTTTCCAACTGCAATTTTAAAACGGCTCATAACAAGAGGCATGAAAACTAATAAACCAGAAGTGAAAGACCACTAGTAAAGGAGGAGGAAGTGCGCATATTAACCTTAAGGGCTGACAGAACTGCTGTGAACCTCAGCTTTACACTTGGCCCTGAGCTTCATGGCAGCCAGGCAAAAATGCAAACAATCTGTTATATAGCTCTCATCATCAAAAGGTCTGGGGTTTAACTCAGTTGGTAGGGTGCTGCCTTGCATGCTCTGAAGCCCTGGGTCCCATCCCCAGCACCGCAAAAAAATGGGAGAAGGACCTGCCAGCCCACTCCCAAAACAGAGAAGGTCGCTATGAGTCAGACCTGACATGGCAGCACCTAACAACAACATAATTAAAGAGGAAGAAGCACGTTTAGTTCTCATAGGAAGGTACAGCTTTTCAAAAAAAAAAAAAAAAAAAAAAAAAAAAAACCTATTGCTCAAACTCCTATGTGTCAAGAATCCCCTGGCAGTAGTACTCAAGTCCTGTCATTTCAACAACCTATGTAACATGTCATTTACACACAAGGAAATGTACTCAGGTTAAGTGACTAGCCAAGTCAAATGGCTAGCAAGTGGCAGAAATGGGACCCAGAGCACTTATGTTCAGCTCATCTGACACTGAGTATTTCAAGAAATGGTGCTTTCTGATGAGATAGGGAGTCTTCGGGGTGGTGTGGCTATAGAGAGCCTACCGCACCTGGTATGCCCAGGCAGTCTCCCATCTGAGTACAAAGCTTGGTCCTGCTTAGCTTCCAAGATCAGATGTTGGATGGAGTTTTCTATAAGGCACAGTGTGAAGTGGTGAGTAGCAGTTTAGACAAAAATCTCCCAGCAGGTGCTGGGGCTGTTTTGTGGCTGGGTGCTTAGTGACCTCTGCTAAAACCAAGGACAACACTTTACAGGACAACTCACTGGAAGACCCCAAGATGGGGGCAGGATGTGGTCACAGTGGGGCCTCTGTGGGGCCTTAGAGGACGAAAGGGGCACCTGGCAGAGAGAGAAACTCAGGGAAGGCAATAAGGGAGAAGCAGGGACTTCAGCCCTGCTCAGGCCTACCCCTGGGGGGTGGAGCCTGAAGCCATCCACCCTGAAAAGCGAGCAGTAACCGAGCAGCTGGTCTCCTGGGTAGAGTGCTGGGATCTCCCGGGGGGTCAGCAGCGCCTCCACAGCATCGGGCACAAACCAGTCCACAGAGATGTCACTCAAAGCGGGTTCCAGCGCCTTCCGCAGAGCCTGCACCAGCTGTGGGGGGTGGTAAGAGGACAGGGGAGAAAAAGGAGTGTCACAGCCAGGCAGAGGAGGCAGGCTGCCCTTCCCCTGGTGCCCTCTGCCCTCCTCTGGGCTGATGGCAAACAGGGCAGGGCTGGGGACAGGGGAAAGAATTGGGGCAGGGGAGCAAGCGAGGGGCCTGGTCTGTCTTCTGGCCTGAGCTTTGCCACGTGGATGAGGCTCAGTCCTAGGACATAACTAAGCCAGATTTAGGGGTGGTCAGAGGCTGTGTCCCCACACCTTTGTCCTTCCACAGCACCACAGCCCCCCCCCCCCTTGCCACAGGACCAACAGTTTTCCTCCTGGTTGGCATCTCAGGGAGAGGGGGGTTGGAGTGGGAGAAGTCTCGGTGAGGTGCCAAGAGACGCCCGTGGCCTGACGGGTTCTGTTTCAGATTTGCCGTGTGATTGGGAGAAGGACTTCCAGAGGTAGAGAGCAGGGCCCAGGCGCAAACTCACTGTGGGCTGCAGCCTCTCCCCCGGCCCCAGGAAGTAGGCCTGGCCCCTGCTGAGGACGGACAGACTGTGCAGCAGCTGGCGGCAGGCAGGCCCCAGTGAGAAGGAGAAACACCTGGCAGGGAGGAGAAGCAGCTGTGGCCTCCAGGAGCTCCTGGGGGAAGGGGCCGAGCTCTGCCCAAGCCATACCTGGCCACCCCCCTGTGCCACCTCATGAGCTCCAGGGCTTGGTGGGTAGTGGCAGGCGTGGGCGAGGCAGCTGTGAGCAGGAACAGCTGCCGAGGGTGCGCCCTGTGCTGGGGCTGCCCCAGGGCCCAATCCAGCGCCACCAGCACATCGGGAGGACCGCTCCCAGCCTGCAGGGTCTCGGTGCTTTCACAGATCAGCTGCACAGTGTCCTGGAGATGGAGGCGCAGGCTGGGCTGGGCTGGGGCTGAAACATCCCCACGAGGCCCCCCAGCCCTGACCCTCACTCACATCGCCGCAACGTCGGCTCTCTGGGAAGAGTGGCCGCACCGATGTCCCAAATGTGGCCAGATTGACAAGTGTCTGAGACGGGAGGGACTTTACGGCCAAAACAATAGCATCCTGGGGAAGGCCAGGGAGGGCAGCATGAGGCTGGGGCCCCCGGGGAACAGGTAGAAAGCAAGGGGCCCAGCCGACTTGCCCTCTCCAGGCCGTGATTAAAATGAGGGCTGGCTGAGGTCACCTGGGAGAGGCCTGTGAGTGTGAGCAGGACTGTGCCCTGGGGGTCCTGGGGGGCGCAAGGGAGCCACTGAGTACTTGAGAGACAGTTGTGTCTGAGCTCTGGAGGGGTGTGTGCAGCCTGTGTCCCTGTGCCTGGGGCACGGTGTATCACCAAGTGTGACAGATATGGATGTGTGAGCGGGCAGAGAGGCTGAGCGTGGGCATGGGCCCAAGTTTGGGGTGGGGCAGGGATGCTGTCTAAAGGGGACCCCCAGGAATGGCTGACTGGTTCATTGGAAGGCAGTGCAGGAGCAGCAAGGGGACTCCTGGATCCACAGGTTGCTCCAGCCCTAAGCCTGCAGCTCCAACCACACACAGGGCTCCCCACACTAAGTGCCACGGGCCTTGTGAGCTGAGCAGCTGCCGTCCAGCAAGAAGAGAAGCTCCCGAGTGGCCGTGCCCAGGTGTCCAGGCCTGGAGCTCAGGTCCGGGCAGAAGCTCAGCGCCAGCACAGGGTTGAGCAGGATGTCCTTGTGGAAGCGTCGCTGCAGGAACCACACCTGAGCATGGGAGCCCGGACTCAGCCTGGGGCAGGCCAGGCACAGTGGTCTAGGCTGTGCAGTGGGACCCCACCCTGCATCTTTGCTTTTTATAGTGGTGTGTGTGTGTGTGTGTGTGTGTGTGTGTGTGTGTGTGTGTGTTTGCGGTACTGGGGGTTGAACCCAGGGCCTTGCACTTCCATGTTTTGCAAGTGCTGGACTATTGAGCTGCGCCCCCATCCCATTTTTTTACTTTTTTGAGACAGGGTCTCACTAAGCTACTCAGATGGCTTCTGGTCTCGAACTTGCAATCCTCCTGTCTCCACCTCCCAAGCCACTGGGATCACAGGCATGCGCCACCATGCCTGGCAGGGTAATGGTTCTTTGAGACAGGATTGCTCTGAGTAGCCTCTGCTGGCTTCAAATTCAAGATCCTCCTGCTTCAGCCTCCTGAGTGCTGAGAGTAAGACGTGCACCAGGCACCACCACACCCAGCTCTTGGGGTCTTTTTCTATGTGACCTTCCCAAGAGAACTCCTTTCTGTAGTAATCTGAGTAATGGCAGACAGCTGGCATCTGCGTACGCTTGACCTGGCCTCCATCCCGAGATGTACCCCAGAGGGCCTCATGCAGGCCTTCCTGTGAGTCCTCATTACCCTCTGTGGTGGTGTGGGAAGCTCTTCAGAGGGCTTGCTGGGAACACAGGCCCCCACCGTCCTGAGGTGAGCCCGTGTGCCTGTTCCTCACGCATGCTCCCAGACAGCACCAATACCTGAGGTCAGGCCAAGATTCCATGTGGCCATACCTGCCGGTCCCCATCGCTGTCCCTTTGCTGCAGCCTCTGAAAATCCTGGCGGGCCCTCACCTGGGCCTCATATTCTGCTGCGCTCAGGCTGCCAGGCTCCAGCATCAGGTGTGGCTGATGGGGTTCTGAGAAGAGGGGACACAACTCTGCCAGGGAAGTCCAACCTCCCTCCACCATGAGCCACCCTCAGAGATGACTCAGCCCGGCTAGCCTAGGGGCCAGAAACATATTTGAAAACTGCTTCCCAGGTCATCCCAAGCAGGTCAGAGCTGGCCCTCTGTGTGCCCCGTTCCCTTACCACTGGGGTGCAGCAGGATCTCCAAGGCCCGGTCACATCGGTGGCCCTCTGCCAGTGTGACACAGATGGTGGCTGCAGAGCTGGCATTGGGGGGTGCATCTGCCCGCAGGGCGTGGGAGGGGCTCTCCAGGCCTAAGGGACAGAGAGGCACGGAGGGGTGATGGCAACCTCACCCCAGCCCCAAGGGCACAGACGGACACTGGCTGTGGGTAGGGATCATGGCTGCCTCAGCTCGGCCCTCAGAGTTTGCTCTGTGCGGTTAGGTGGGCAAAGAGGACCTGTCTGCTTCCAAGGGCTGGGACTTGGGTTCCCAGCTCTGTTCCTGGCTGGTCAAAGGGCTACAAATCAACCAAGTAGCGCCCTCCTCCACCTCTCGCATAAAGATCCACATCATCACCTGGTCCCATTGTAGGTGTGTCTCTTGCCACAGGCGGGTGGAGTGAGCTGTGAATAAACTCCACCAATATAAGAGGTGTGGAGGTGATGGGTAGAGGTGGCCAGGGGATGTTTTCATTAGACTGGAGGGTCCTGGTCTTCGTCTTGCCCTGTGTTTCTCCCATCCCTGAGCCCTGAGTTACCTGCTGTGCCGAGAGGGGTGGTTCTGGGAAAGCCAGATGCACCCACCTGCCAGCAGGCATGGCCCAGTCACCAGCATCTCGAAGGAGAAGGTGTATGGGGCCGGGCAGCGGGCGGGGCCGGAGAGCACATCTGGAGGGGCAGCCGGCTGCTCCCAGGCCGGCCCTTCCTCTTGAGGGCTGCCCGCCCCAAAGCAGCTGGTGGGGCTGGAAGGGAGCAAGAGGAGAGTCACTGGTCCACTGTGAAGGCCCCTAGCCCCTCTGGCTGACCGACCTCCACCTTTCCTCACCCTGTCCAGCCCCCAGGGCGTCCTGCCAGAGCCCCCTCACCCGCACTAGACCCAGAGAAGCCGAGGGAGGGACGAAGAGAATCACCATAGGCCCAACCTGTCGTCACAGAGCCCCGGAGGCCTGGGGGGCCCTGGGGGGCCTGGCGGGGCCAGCGGGGTGAGCACGGTAGGCAGGGCCACGCACAGCACCCCATCGGGCCTGGAGGGCAGCTCTCGGCTGCTGCACAGGGTCACTGTCATGGTGCCAGCTGCAGCAATAAGGCCCGTGGGCAACACGAGTGTGGACCGGGCCTGGGCCAGATCCAAGACAAGATGACCTATGAGAGGCAAGAAAAGGGGTCAGAGGGGGCTGCAAGCAAAGGGAATGGGGGAAGACCAAGGGAGGAGCAGGCGCTGAGTCAGGGGGCCTGGGCAAAGGGGACTCTGCAAGGTTGGTGGGACACTGAGCTCATGGGTTGGTAACGGACAATGGAGACATAATGGATGATGGCAGAAGAGACAGGTTGGTGGTGAAGGGATCAGTCAGTCATGAGGCAGGGCGCAGTGACATCGGTGCTAATGGAGGAGGGACAAGCAGGGGGCATATCTGTTCCCATGGTCGTGGAGAGACCCAGCCCCTCCTCCTGTCTTTCCCTGCCTGCCCTTCCTGTGCAACCTTGGGGTGCCACCTTCATAAAGGGCTCTCTGTGTGGGCTGAGACCTCCCTCTGGCCTGGGACCCATTCTCTCACAAATCCCTGCTCATGAACAGTCAGGGAGACCCCAACACCCACTGGAGTGACTCCAGAAACGTCTACTTGGTAGGCACTCAGGGGCAGCAGGCTACAGGACATAAACCTGCACTTGCCTACCAAGCACATGCTCTACTTAGGCTGCAGGTTGCATATGCAGACTGCTGCCTGGTGTGTACACCACTTACACAGTCTGGCCTCAGCTCACCCTTCCAGCCCTACTTCATCTCACTTCCCCACAATAACCACCTGTCCAGCCTTTCAAGAAAGGCTTGAATAAATGATGGGAAGAAAAAGATGGGAGGAAAGGAAAGAAGAAAGGTAAGAAAGAAAGGGGCTTCCATCTTAAGCAGCTGGGGCCTGATACAGTGGGGAGAATACAGGGTGAGGTTTTGAGTCTCAGCTCTGTGACTTCTAATTGTGTCCTTTGACAATGCTCTTAGGAACCTCAGTTTCCCCTTCCAAAAAATGGGGATCATAATAACCATATCTCAAAGACTGTGAAGAGGAATCAATGAGACACTGTATACAGAGTACTCAACATATAAGCAGCCATAACTATCATTTTCACCACCTCCAAAGGGAAAAAAGGGAGCCCCGTAAATTGTGAATCACCAGAGGTATTTCATTACTATTATCCAGTACAACCTACTTACAAATCTTTGTTTATAACACTGCCCCACCCTCCACTTCCAAGTCCTACCCTTCCTTTCAAGCAAATGCTGGCTTCTTCTGGAACATTCCTGAGGCCTGAGTCTAGAGCTCACTCTTGCCTCTATCCACCTGCTGGCTTTATGCCAACACTCAGCACCACTGGATTCTGTCTGGCTTCTTGCCTGATGGTAAGTCCCACGAATGAATAAATGAAAGAATGATGTGCAAGTGCAGAACCCAGCGTGGGGCTGGGCTTCCTCCTCCTCCCCAGCGCGCTCACCGGGCCCCTCTGTGCCAGTACTGTGTGAGGTGTTACAACTTGGGAGACAAGCAGGACACAGTCCTAAGCTCAGCTGCTGATGCCGGCGGGAGGCCGACATGCAGACCGAGACAATTACCCTCCAGTGAGTGCTGTAAGGAGGGGCAAGCCGAGGAGAGGGCGATCAATTATTTGTGGAGGAGTAGGGGAGTTTCCCAGGAGTGACATTTGAGCGGGTCTTCAAGAGCGAGTACAAATGTGCCATTTGGAACACAGGAAGATATATCAGGGGGTGTAAAAGGACCTGTCCTGTAGGGGAGGCCTGTTTGTGGTACGTCGTGGGAAGGGGGCTGGAGGCACTAAATGCAACGGATGAGGACCTGGGCTGAGAGGCAAAGAAGCTTGCGCATGACCCTGGAGCTGACGCGCTTACACGCGCCTGGCTGAAGACGTGTGTGCGCTAAACACAGGAGGCTGGAGGCGGGTGGCCTGGGGCGGGGTGCTCTCTTTGCCGCACTCTGGAGAAACTCTGGTCACCCAGTTAGCTTTGTGCCCCCTGCTGCGTCCGTCCCCCAGCCAGACCCAGGCCGAGAGCCCCGTCGTCCCGACCACTGAATAAAGCGATGAGTCAATGAATGAAAACACATCAGTGCCCGGAGGGAGAGGGAAGGCGAGGCGGGGCAGGGGCCAGAGGCCCGGACTCACCCTGAGCGCAGCGGCGGGGCGTCGAGGCGCCCGGGCCCGGGCCCAGCGCGCGGCAGCAGGCGGCCAGCCAGCGGCGCCGGCTCTGCAGCTGGAACGAGACTCGCCGTCCGGCCGCCTCGGCCTCGAAGCCCGACACCACCTCGGCCTCGGCCAGCGGGTACACGAACACACCTGCGGGGACGGCGGGCGGGAGGCTCGGACCCGCGCGGCGCCCGCCCCTCCCGGCCGCGCCCCGCCTCACCGTCCACTGGCTGCGGCTGCGGGTTGCGGTAGGTGAGCCGCGCCCGCAGGCTCAGGCAGGGGCCGTTGGCGCAGGCCCGGACCCAGGAGTCCGTAAGCGGCAGCGGCGTCCAGCTGGACGGGCAGTAGAGGCCGGGCATGGCGCCGAGGCCGGCGAGCACGGGACGAGGCCCGCGCCACCCGCGTCCTGAGCAGCTCCCCGCGGGCCGGCCGGTGGCTGCAGGGAGAGGAGAGGTCACGGCCCAGTGGGTCTCCTCGAGGGGACGGGACCCAGGGGGCCTCCTCGCGGGGACGGGACCCATTCAGCTCCCGGCAACCGGCAACGCGACCCGGGACGCAGGGCTAATGATTAACCGGGTCTCAGCGCGCGCTGGTCCCGCCGGCGCCTGAGGGGCGGGGGCCCAGCTGCTCCCTGGCCGCCCCCGCCGCCCCCGGGGCTCCCGGCCGCCAGCTGGCGGTCGCGGTGAGGGCACGGAGGGGAGTCGCCCCGGATAGGGATGGGGGTTTCAAGCGCCGGCGTCCTCCGGGCCCTCGAGGGGCGGCGGGGGCCCCGCAGTCTTTCAGCCCCCGCCGCGGCAGAGCGAGGCGCGGAGGGGCTCCGGGCGGACCCGAGAGGCTACGCGGCCGGGGTCCGCGCCTCCGCACCCTGCAAAGCGGCTCTGCAGCGGGGCTTTGCGGGCCGGAGCCCGCCCCCGCCCCGGGCCACCCCGGGCCGCCCCCGCCTCACCGTCACCTCTCTGCCCAGTTCGGACTTCGCGACCGGCCGGGTGGGCGGTGCCGCCCCCACGCCCGGGCCGCGCTCGGTCCCCGCACCTGCGCCGGCTCGGACTCTGGCGCTGCCGCTGAGGCAGGCGGGGCGCGGCCTGCGCCCGGTTGCCCCGCCCCCGCCTCGGCCCCGCCCGCCGCTGCAGTGGGATCGCTGTCCTCGCGCCAGCCGGGTCGCGGGCACTCGGCGCCGCGCGGCACTGCGGGGCGTCAGCGCGGGAAGGTGGCCTTCGGGACCCGCGCCCTCCGGGAGGCGAGGCGTCCTGCGACCCCGGCCCTGCCGTGTGCCTAGCCCCGCAGGGACCCCGCTCCTCACTGCAGCGAAGCCGTCACGTGGGTCTCCTCCCCCAGAGTGCTCCTTAATTACCGCAGGAAACCTCTTCCCTCCCTGTAGTGCCTTCCCTGTCACTGCAGAGAGCCCCCTGAAGCCACAGCTCTGCCGCCACTGCAGCCCTCTCCCCTGCCTTGCGGGGGTGGGGAGGGTGTGCAGCGTGGCTCCCTCGGGCCACAAACCCTTGGTTTCTTCCTTGCCTTGGGCTTTGAGTTGAGGTGCAGACTGCCCCTGTCATAGCAGCGCCCCCCACCCATGCCCACCAAGGGCTCTTGCTGTTTTCAGAATACTCAGCTCTTTGCCAGTGTTCCCCTGCAAAAGGTTAGGCAAGTTTGTAAGACCTCTGGCAGGATCCTGTGGTAGACTCTAAGAGGCCTGGGGAGGGAAGTATGTTTGGGGGTCACCCACGCAAGCCTTATAGATGCCCCACTCATTCTGCAAAAAGAGGCAGCCCTGGGGAGTGGGATTTCAAGCCAGACACAGGGCTCCTCCCTCTACCATTAACTCCTTCCCTCAGACTCCAGTCGCCATCACCACACTGGCCTCAAGGGACCCCTGCCTCCTTGAGTGCCTGCGTCCTGAACCCTAACTCTTTCCCCTGCTCCAGTCACTTGGTATGACAGAGATAGCTTGGCCTCTCTCCAGGACCCTTCAGGGTGGAAATGCACAGGGACAGCACAGGAGCTGGGGTGCAGCTAGGGGAGCTGCAGCTGGGTCCCAGCTCTGTTCTTTCCACACTGTGGGGGCCTCAGTGTCCTGACGCTATCCTTTTTGTGCTGACCCTGCTCCCAGCCTCCGTTGACAGGCTGGTGGCCCAAGGTGATCCAGGTTCCCAAGTAGGACTGACTGTGGCCCTGGGGGCCCCCGTGGAGACCCAGGCAGTGACCGCCTCCCCGAAGTGCCTTGTGTTCTGCACCTTCTAGAAGTGAGCCAAGAGCTATGTGTGGCCCTCAGGCCAAGTATGAGGCTGCAGGGAGCAGTCAATAGGGGTCTGTGAACACGAAGAGATGGAAAATGAGGCGCTTATCACTAGTCCAGAGGAGAGCTTGGGTCTGACAGTCTCCCGGAAGGTGGTGTCTCTGTGGGACACCAGACACAGACTTGGGCAGAAGCCATGCTGTGCGGGGTGGCCAGAGCAGCCCTGAGATCCCCTTAGGAAGGCTATCTTAGCTGAGACAGGTGAGTGGCTCCACTGCAAGAGGCCATGGCCTGGGTGGTAGAGCAGCCGAAAGGGTTTTTGAGGCCCAGCTGGAAGGCATGGTGGTGGGTGGGGGGAGGCAGGATGTCAGCTGAGGTCAGAGCGAACAGCACAGTCAGGAGCCAGGTGGGGAAGTGGAGATCTGAGAAAGAGGTAAGGGATGTGTGGGACCTGCGAGTCTGCTAGTGGTAGGCAGAGGAGAGGAGTGGGATGTGGAGGCCAAAAGACTAGTTTGTAGTATAGTGAAAAGGGCAGACAACCCTCCTAACAGGAGATTGAGGGAATGCTGTATTACAAAGCAGAAATGGATGTTGTAAAAGCTTTTATCAGGAAGCTTGCAGGAGGGACCCTGTTGCGAGTATTTAAACTGAGTCCTAAATGGGAGTTAGGCACAAAGGGAAGATGTTTCAGGCAGGGGGGTCAGCTTGTGAAAAGCTGAGAAAGAGCTGGCACATGCTTGTAAACCCAGGACTTGGGAGGCTGAGGCTGGAGGACTGCGAGTTCAAGGCTGGCAAGTTCCAGGCAATCCTGGACTACAGAGCGAGACCCTGTCTCAAACAAAACAAACAAAACAAAACAACAATCCAACCACCAAAAAGGTAAGAGAGCCGGAGAGAATAAAGAAATTACAGATATGTGTTTTATTTTCTTGGTTAATGTCTATGGAGTACTTATGAGGGGCCAGGCACTGTGCTGAATGTGGAATTGTTGTTAGGTGCCATCGAGTCAGTATGCGACTCATAGCGACCCTCATAGGGTTTTCAGTGGCTGTTTCGGGATTGCCTTGGAGGTGAATTGCCAGGCCCTTCTCCCATTTTTGCAGTGCTGGGAATTGAACTTGGGACCTCAGAGACTGCAGTGCACTCTACCAACTGAGCTAAATCCCAGCCCAAATGTGGAATACCTCATTTAATAATCAAAACAGGGGCTGGGTGTGGTGGCACTGGGGAAGCTAAAGCAGGAGGATCACGAATTCGACTACATTGGGCTACATAGCAAGACTCTGTCTCAAAAAAAAAAATTCAAAACAGGGCTAAGTGTAGCTCAGTGACAGAATGCATGCTTGGCACCAACAATGTAAAATAAAATAAATAAAAACAGCCCATGAGCCAGACAAGGTGGCACACACCTATAATCTCACTATTTGGAAGGTTAAGGCAAGAGAATGGACATTCTAGGACAGCCTGGGTTATATAGTAAGACCCTGTCTAAAAAAAAAAAAAAAAAAAAACCAAACCCAGCCCTGAGAGATCGGTGCTATTACTATCTTATAGGTGAGAAAACTGAAGCCCAGAGAGTTAAATAACTTGCTCATCACAACCTGTTAAAATGGTAGAGCCAAGATGTTGAACTCAGATGGTCTGGCCTCAAAACTCTTGTTTTTATTTATATTTATTTTATTTTTTCATTATTATTGGGGTTGGGGTTTAGCTCAGTGGGTAAAGTGCTGTGTTGCACTCTCTGAGGCCCTGGATTTCACCCCCAGCACTGCAAAAATGGGAGAAGGATGTGGCGATCCCCTCCCAGAAGCAATCCCCCCAAAAATCAGCCACTGAAAACCCTATGAGGGTCACTATAAGTCAGATCTGACTCTATGGCACCTAACAACAACACTTATTATAGACAGCATCTCTCTATGTCTTGCTATGTTGGAGGCTGGCCTTAAACTCAGGATCCTCCTGCCTCAGCTTCCTGAGTGCTAGGATTACAGGTGTGAAGCACCATGCGCAGCTTAGCGTTCTTTTCTTTTCTTTTTACTTTTTAATTTTATATTCTATGTCCACTAGAGTTGCCTAGAGTGGTCTTGACCTCCTTGGCTCAAGAAATCCCCCTGCCTCAGCCTCCTGAGTAGCTGGAATTACAGGCTGTACCATAGAGCCCAGCTTTAATTATTGTGTAGAACAGATTTTGAAATATGTATACATTGTGGAATGGCCAACTTTTCTGATGTTGGAGATTAAACCTAGGTATCTGAGTATACTAAGCACTCAGTCTACCACTGAGCCACAATAAGGTTTTAAAAGGATTTGAATTTTATTTTACTTGAGATTGAGTATGTCTTTCTCTATAGCCTAGGTTGGCCTCTAACTCTTGATCTTCTTTCCTGCCTCAGCCTCCTAAGTGTTAGAATGACAGGCAACACTATGCCCACCCCACTCAGTCAAGAATAAGGACACACTTATATAACTACAGAATAGTTGTCAAATTCAGAAAAGTTAATATTGAAGTAATACTATTACCCAAACCACCGTCAATATTCCAATTTCACTAACTGTTGTAAAAATATATTTTATAGCTGTTCCCCTTCCCCTTCCAAACTAGGATTATGCAGATCATTTAGTTGATAGTTCTTTTTAGAGTCTCCTTCTGTGGGAAATGGTTTTATTTTCTGCACAGTGCTGAGGACTAAACACAGCACTTCATGCATGCAAAGCAAGCACTCTGCTACTGAGCTATCCACTTGGCCTCAAAGGTTTTCCCTTAACTGAAAGGCTAAGAAATTTTTTTCCTTTTCTTTCCTTTTCTTTTCTTAGATGGGATCTCACTATGCTGCCCAGGCTAACCTCAAACTCCTGGGCTCAGGTGATCCTCCTGCCTCAGCCTCCAAGTAGGTGGGACTATAGGTGCTCATCACCACACCTCACCAGATATTGATATTTAAAATAGTACCATCCAGTTGCTTTGCAGAATGTCTCTTTGTTTAGCTTTGTCTTGGTTTCCTCATAGTTAGATTCAGAATATGCATTTGGGTAGGAACGCTGTGTAAAGGGAGCCCTATACCCATTAAGCTGGGAGTGGACATCACATCAGGATGATGTACATGTTGGTTAATATTACCTGTGATGCTAACTTTGATCATTTGATTAAGGTGCTGTATTAACCAGTGTTTTCCAAAGAAAATAGGTGTGTGTGTGTGTGTGTGTGTGTGTGTGTGCATCCATGTGTGTAGAAAAAGGAATTAGCTCACACGAGGCTGATAAGTCCAGATCTGCAGGCTGGTAAGAAAGCGTCCAGACCGAGGACAGCCAGAGACAAGTGAACTCCTCGGGCAGTCTGCCTGGAGATCTCCCTTTGCTAAATGAGGTCCATCTTTGTGTTCTGTTTAGGACTTCAGCTGACTGGATGAGGCCCATCCACATAATGAAGGGCAATTTTCTCACTCAAAATTCACCCATTTAAATGTTATCTCAGTCAAAAACACTCTCCAGGTTGACACACAAAATTGACCCTCTATCAGGTTTTGCCATGAGAATGCTGTTACTATTTTTCTCTTTATGATTAATTATGTCCTTTTGTAGGGAGATAGTTTGATTCCAGGTAACTATCAAAATTTCACCCACAACAGCCAAGTGCCACAGTGTATGCCAGTAATCCCAGCAATTGCAGAAGATGAGGCAGGAGGATCGGGAGTTCTAGACCAGAGGCAGCCTGCACAATTTAGCCACACCATGTCCCCTCACCAAATTTTTTTTCACCTACAAGTTTTAGCATCCACTAATAACATAATATTGTATATCATTAAGGTATAATTTACATGCAATCAAGTTCTTTATTCTTTTTTTTTTTTTTTTTTGAGATAGGCTGGCCTGGAACTTGCCATGTAGACCAGGCTAACCTTGAACTCACATCAGTCCTCTTGCCTCAGCCTCCTGTGTGCTGGGATTACAGACATATGCTACCACACCTGGCTTTAAATTCACCATTTTTATTGTAGCAAAACATACATGACATAAAATTTATCATTAATGTTTAGTACATTCACAGTATTATGCAACTATCCCTGCTATCTAGTTCCAGAACATTTTTATCACCCTACAGGGAGCCCTATACCCATTAAGCTGTCACTCCACATTCCCCTCTCCTCCCAGTCCCTAAACTACTAATATGCTTTTTGTCTCTAGATTTGCCTGTTCTAAATATTTCATGTAAATGGAATCATGTAGTAGGTGCTCTTTATGTGGCTGGCTTCTTTCACTTAGCACAATGTTTTCTAGGTTCATCCATGTTGTAAATTTGTACTTTTATGGCTGAATAATATTCTATTGGGGGAAGGACCTGGCAATCCACTCCCCAACAATCTGCCGATGAAAACTCTATGAGTAGCAGAAAAGCACTGATAATAATTGTGGGCATAACACAGTGTTTTGTTGTACATAAGGTCACTAAGAGTTGAACCCAACCACATCACCTAACAATATTCCATTGTATGGATATGCTGCATTTTCTTTATGCATTCATCTGTCAGTAAACATTTTGGTGGTTTCCATCTTTTGGCTATGTGAATGGTACTGCTGGGAACATTTATGCACAAGGTTTTTTGGTCTGGTTGGTTGGGTTTTGGCGACAGTCTTGCTATGTAGCTCAGGCTTTGAACTCACAATCCTCCTGTCTCAGCCTCTCAAGTGACATGTTTTTGTTTTGTTTTGTTTGTGTTTTTGAGACAGAGTCTTGCTATGTAGCCTTGCCTGGCCTTGAGCTTGCTACATAGACCAGGTTGGCCTCAAACTTTCGATGATCCTTCTGCCTCTGTCTCCTGAGTGGTAGGGTTATAGGCATGCACCATCATGCCCAGCTCCAAGTGACAGGTTTTTGTTTGAACATCTGTGGTTTTATTTGTCTTTTGCAGTGCTGGGGATTGAACCAAAGGTCTTCAAGTGGTAGGCAAGTGTCCTCCCATGGGGTACACCCCCAGCCTACCTATGCATTTTCAGTTCTTTTGGGTATATACCCAGAACGGAATTGCTAGGTCATATGGTAATTCTGTGAGTTGTTCTTTTTGGGGGTAGAGTGGGGGACTGGGGGCTGAACCCAGGGCCTTGTGCATACTTTACAAGCACTCTACCACTGAGCTGTATCCCTAGCCCCTTTTTAATTTTTTAATCTTGAGACAGGGTCTCGCTGAGTTACCCAGGCTGCCTCAAGGCCTGGAACTCATGATCCTCCTGCCTTTACCTCCTGAGTCCATGGATTACAGGCTGTGCCACTTCACCCAGCTTGGCCATTCTGTGCTTAACTTACTGAGGTTTTCCACACCAGCAGAACATTTTGCATTCCAATGTATAAGAGCTCTAATTTCTCTAAATTTTTGCCAACACAGATCAAAACCACAATTAGTCATTTTTTCTTATCTTATCAGTATGTTTCCCAATTTACTTTGATCTACTTTATTTTGTGGTGCTGGGGATTGAGCACAAGGCCTTGCTCAGGTTAGGAAAGCATTTTACTACTGAGCTACATCCCCAGCCCTTGCTTTTTCTTTCTTTGAGACTCCAGAGAAATATGAGCTCCCAGACACAAATAACCAGACACTGAGGGAGTTCAGAGGAAAGACAACAAACTGGAAAACACTTACTTTCTAAAATAGGAGGGACCTGCTAGGAGTGTAGGTCAGTGGTAAAATGCTTGCTTAGCATGCAAAAGGCCCTGGGTTTATTCCCCAGCACCACATTAAAAAAAAAAAAAAAAAAAAAAAAACAAGAAGCAGCAGCCAGGTGTGGTGGTGGGTGACTGTAATCCCAGCACTCGGGAGTCTGAAGCAGGAGGATCATGAGTTCAAGGCCAGAAGCAGCCTATGCAATTTAGTGAGACCTTGTCTCAAAATAAAAAATAAAAAAAGGGATTGAGGTGCCACTCAGTGGTAGAGTACTTGCCTGGTATGCTTAAGACCTGGGTTCAACCTCCAAGTAGTGGAAGAGAGAGAAAAAAAAAGTAGTAAATGAAAACAACAACATAAGAAGGGAGAATTTTCCATTAAAAGAGATACTCTCAAAAACAAAATAATCTCAAACTGAATAAAGAATAAAATCCAGATGTCTTTAAGAGACAAACATAAAAGTTGAGAATAAAAAGATATAGGAGGAAAATATAACTTAAGGAAAGCTGGAGTAGCAATCTTAATATGTGACTACAGTTTTTTCTTTTTCTTTTTTTTCCAGTACTAGAGGGTTGAACTCGGGGCCTTTTACATGCTAAGCAAATGCTCTACCACTGAGGTGCACACTCAGCCCCTTTATTATTTTTTATTTTGAGATAGGGTCTCACTATGTTATGCAGGCTGTCTGTGGCCTCAAACTCATGATCCTCCTGCCGCAGCCTCCCAAAGGGCAGGGATTACAGGTGTGCGACATGGCACCCTACTGACCAAATTTAAAGGAAAAAAATTTATGAGGAACAAAGAAGGACATTTTATACTTTTTAAAAACACCAACAGGAAAATAGGATATGGGATGGGATGTAGCTCAGTGGTAGTGTGCTTACCTAGCACGTGCAAGGGCTGGAGTCGATCCCCAGCCCTGGATGGTGGGAGGAGGGGCATAGGATATATCTAATGCAGAACCTGCTGGAATTATGTGTCTATAATCCCAGCTACTCACAAGGCTGATGCAGCAAGATCTCAAATTTGAGGCCAGCAATGGCTACATAGAAAGACCCTATCTAAAAACAAAACCAACCAACCAAGCAAACAAACAAAAAACCCACAATAATGATGATGATGTTTTTAGGTGCCCTCAAGTTGGGTCCAACTCATAACACCTTATTTACAACAGAATGAAACATTACCTGACACTGTGCCATACCCAGCACCATGTCAGGGTTTCTCTGCTATTCATAGGGTTTTCAATGGCTAATTGTTTCAGGATTGCTTCAGGAGTGGATTTCCATGTCATTCTTCAATTTTTGCCGTGCTAGGGATGGAACCCTGGGCCTCAGACAGCACAGAGCAGCACTCTACCAACTGAGCTAAACCCAAGCCTCTCACAATAATGATAGAAACTATAAAGTAGCAGAGAATTTATTTAACTAAGAATACTATATATAATCTTGCTGAGTGTGGTGGCTCATGCCTATAATTCCAGTACTCAGAAGGCTAAGGCAGGAGGATCTCAAGGTCAGTCTGGGTTATTTGGTGAGTTTAAAGCCAGCCTGGACTATATAGTAAGATCTTGTCTCAGTGGGGTGCAGTGGAACATGCCTGTCATCCCAGCGACTCTGGAGGCTGAGACAGGAGGATCATGGGTTTGAGGCCAGAGTTAGCTTGTGTAACTTAGCAAGATCCTGTCTCAAAATAAAAAAGATAAAAAATGGGTTGAGGATGCAGCCCAGTGGTAGAGCAAAGCATGTGTGAGGAGAAGGAGAAGGAATAGAAGGAGGAAGAAGAGGAGGAAGAGGAGAAAGAAGAAGAAATTAGGTCTTTATGAAAAACCATTAAAGCTCAAATAAACTACACAGAAATGATCCAAGACAGTAGAAAGATGGAATGGCTTAATAATTAACAATGTTCCTTCCAGTTAATGCATCCATTCAGTGCATCCCAATTCAAATCCACGAGGATTTTCTGACAAATGTAAAAATCTTACTCTAATCTTTATAAAATGGAAATGATGCCACTGAACAATTACACTATGGCCAGGGGCTCACAATCCATATCAAGAAGTCATGGGGGCTCTTGTTTTGTGGACATTTCTATTCTGTTTATACATTCTTTCCCTGACTTTGTATCAGTCACAAAACCCTGCTCCTTCTCAACATTCAGTAGGCATATAAGCGGTCTCTGGAACCCAGTTTCAGAGCTACCTTAATCTGTCTTCTGAATTGCCATTCTTTTTTTGTTGTTTGTTTTTGTTTTTTCCTGGTACCGGGGGGTTGAACCCAGTGCCTCATGCTTGCATGCTTTGCAAGTGCTGTACCACTCAGCTGCACTCCAAGCAACCCCCCCCCTTTTTTTTTTTACTTTTTGAGACAGGGTCTTGCTAAATTATGCAGACTCCCTCTGGTCTCGAACTTGTGATCCTCCTTCCTCTGCCTCCAGAGTTGCTGGATTACAGACGTGTACCACCTCACCTAGCTGAATTGCAATTCTTAAGACTTCCTCCAAAATAAAGTCTATTTTTACTTTTGCAGTGTGTGAATTTAGATGGACACAATGTACAATAAACTATGTATTTAAAACTTAAAAAGATAAAAGGACAAATTTCAAAAGCTAACAAAGTCAATATATAAAAAGAAGAATAAAGCAGAACCTGTCCTATGTGTATAATATAATAAAAATGAGAACATGCTAGATAATAAATGTGGCATTGCCATAAGACAGGCAGAAAATCACCATCATATTGGGATGAGCTCAGAAGGACTCAGAGCTTCAAAAGAACACATTATTGTTGCAAAACATTGATGATTTTGATTACATAAAAAACAAGTGTTTCTTTTCCACAGGCAACTTATTAATTACAAAGAGGAAAACAGCAATTTATAGCATAGAATCCTGGCAGACACCACCTTAACCAAGTAATCAAAGTGAACATCACCAGTAATGGGACAAATGGACATCACATGCCTCTTGATAAGATGTACAGAGAAGGTCCAGTGTCACTTTTGTAATGTTCCTGCCCAGAATGTACAGCCTGAATCTAATCATGAAGAAACAACAGCTGAACCCAAATTAATAAATGTCCCACACTCTTTCCACATGTCAAGGTTATGAACGATAAGGGAAGACTGCAGAATTGTTTTAAATAAATGAAGTTAAAGAGATACAAAGACTGAGTGCTATGTAGGACCCTGGACTGGGTCCTGAAGCCACCCCTCACACCAGTTATTCCCCTTTTCAGTAAAAGAAATCGGTGGCACAATTGTTCAAATTTGAGAAAACCCTACAGAGAAGACTCTAGCACTATATCAATGTTTATATCTTGAGTCTCATAACTGTATTGTGGTTACTTAGCTGGATTCCTTGCTATTTAAAATAATACATTGGGGTGGGCTGGGGTGTAGCTCAATGCCCGCCTCTCATGCACAAAGCCCTGGGTTCGATCCTCAGAAGCACAAAAAGAAAAAGAAAAAAAAAAAAAGCCAACAACAACAAAAAACAAACCCACACTGGGGAATTTAGAAATGATACTTTGTCAGTGTGAGGCAGGAGGAGCAACACAAGTTCAATGCCATCCTGGGCTACATAGGCAGTTCCCAGCCAGCACATGCTGCATAGCAAGACCATGTCTACAAATACACACACACTACAAACACACACACACACACACACACACACACACACACACACACACACACACAAGCACACACAGAATGACAGATATGGCAAAATGTTAACATTTGGGAAATCTGGCTGAAGGGAAGAAGATAATTCTTTGTTGCAGAGTTTCTCTAAATCTGAAATTATTTCAAAATAAAATTTTACAAACCTAAGCCTTTCCTTTCAGGAAAGGCCATTGTGGACAAGGTTAACAGCTGGCTTAGTGAGAGAAGAGATTTCCATGCTTGCAAATCTCTAGCTTTCTGTGTCTGTATGATTACAGATAAACTGGCACCAACAGTTTCCTTAGGGAGGGACTAGAATTGGGAGAGAAGGCAATACTTTCTTTCCATGCATTCTTTTTTTTTTTTTTTTTTTTTTTTTTTTTTTTTTTTTTTTTTTTTTTTTTACTTGTTGAGACAAGGTCTCACTGAGTTATGCAGACCGCCTCTGGTCTTGAACTTGCGATCCTCCTGCCTCTGCCTCCCGAGCCGCTGGGATTACAGGCATGCGCCACTGCGCCCAGCTTTTCCATGCATTCTTTAACTTGTTACTATACCCATGTCTTGCCTTCCAGTACCACAAGAACCAAAAACATTTAAAAACAAACTCTGAAAATCTGTATTTCATTCCTCATCAAGCTTTTAACGTGTTCATGTATTGATGTACATCAGTATGTATTCATAGTTTCATGATTATATTTGGGGGTGGTAATTCATTATTATCATTATATATATGGATGCTCAAACTGTCCCCAATTTATATAATGGGAACACTTTAAGCCAAATTTTGTCTTTTTCTTTCCTCTCTCTCTCTCTCTCTTTCTTTTTTCTCTTCTTTCTCTCTCTTTCCTTTTCTTCCATTTTTTCTCCCTCCCTCCCTCTTTCTCTTTCTTTTTTTCTTTCCCTCCCTCCCTCCCTCCCTTTCTTCCTTCCTTTTCTTTTCTTCCCAGTACTGGCTGGTTGAACCCAGGGCCTTGCATACTTTGGCTCTACCACAGGGCTGCACCCCTAGCCTCTTTGTTATTTTTTATCTTGAGACAGGGTGGCACTAAGTTACACAGGCTGCCTTTGGCCTCGAATTTGTGATCCCCCTGCCTCTGTCTCCCAAGTCTCTGGAATTCTGGGTGTGTGCTATGGCACCTGGCTCTTCTGTATCCTTTCTACATATCTTCATTCTTTCAGTACTTCTTTGCTTTTCAGTGTAACATCTCTAGGCTCATCTTGCAATTTATGTCCATCAGCCTTTCACCATGGTGTCGGACACCTTACATGGTATTTAGAAACGAAGACTTGGTTACTGGGTGTGCTCATTGCTATTGGCAATGGGCTGGGGTCACTTCTCTAAAGTCTCCTCAATGGAAAGAGCTGCAAACACACTTAAGTACTTCTTTATTTCTACATCTCTTTGTATTAAAAATTATGAGTTCAGCTGGACATAGTGGTGCTACTCAGGAAGCAGAGGCAGGAAAATTGAACATTTGAGGCCTACCTGGGCTACACAGCAAGTTCAAGGTCAGCCTGGGAAACCCAGCAAGACCTTGTCTCAAAAATAAAAGAGGAGCTGAGTGTGGTAGCCCATACCTGTAGTCCCAGCAGTCAGGAGCTGAGGCAGGAAGATTGATATGAGTTTGAGGCCAGACTGGGTTACACAGTGAGTTCCAGGCCAGCCTGAGCTACACAGGGAGACCCTGTCTCAACAGATAAACACACAAACAAGGTCTGGGGATGTGGCTCAGTGGCACAGTGCTTGTCTCACACGCCCAAAGGCTTGGGTCCAATACTCAGTATTGCAAAACAAACAACACTACAACAAAACCCCATGAGTTCACATTGGTATCACAGATTCTAATCTGGCGCTATGGACTTCATTCTAGTTTTCTCCTTTCTATATTTGTAATTTCCTTCTTCTGCTGTGGCTCCCATTTTCCTCAGTGCCTTTACTCACTTGACCCATCCCCTGTCTCCACCACCCTCTGACACACACCAAAGTGAGAAGTCCCCTTCTTACTTTGTTCTTTGATGCCCTGCATGGGTTCTCCTTGCCCATAATGAATGCCCTCCCTACCCTCATCCCTTCCAATGCCTGTCCTGGTCTTTTCCCCTCCAGATGCCCTCCTGGCCCTGGTGGGGGTGGGGAGGGATGGCGCTACTTTTTAATATGCTACTTTAAAAAAAATTTTTTAATACCATTTTTAAAATTCAAGTGCACTTGCCTAGCATGGGTGAGGCACTGGGTTTAATCCCTAGCACAGGAGTGTGTCGGGGGGAACAGAAAAGAAAATCAAGAGAAAGCCTTACCTGAAACTGAATAATAGCAGCAGAGATGCACAGTTCTTTCCCCAGCACTGTGGATGATGGCAACCACAAACAGAGACAGAGAGAGACAGAGATGGAGAGGGAAGAGTGTGGGGGTGGGAGGAGGCAGAGAGAGAGAATGCTGAGTGAGGGGTAGAGCGCTTGAGAACGCCTGTGTTTTTTGGTCTTTTGAGACAGGGTCTAACTATGTAGCCCAGGATAGCCTCAAACTCCCAACCCTCCTGTCTCAGCCTCCTGAGTGCTGGGATTACAGTAGAGGCTTCTTAAAAAGAATCATAAGTAGCCGGGCGCAGTGGCGCACACCTGTAATCCCAGCAACTCAGGAGCCGGAGGCAGGAGGATTGTAAATTCAAGACCAGAGGCGGTCTGCATAATTTAGCAAGACCCTGTCTCAAAAAGTAAAAAAATGGGCTGGAGGCAGCAGCTCAGTGGTCCAGCACTTGCAAAGCGTATAAGTGTGAGGCCCTGGGTTTAACCCCCAGTACCGCAAAAATAAATACATAAATAAAAGAAAATAATAAAAGAAACATATTCTTAGTGCAGTGGTGCATGCCTGTAATCCCAGGCACTCTGGAGACTGAGTTGTTGTTGTTAGGTGCTGTCAAGTGAGTCCGACTCATAGCGACCCTCACAGGGTTTTCAATGGCTGTTTTCAAGATTGCCTTGGGAGTGGGTTGCTACATCCTTCTCCCATTCTGGGGTGCTGGGAATTGAACTCAAGATGTTGGGAATTGAACTTGGGACCTCAGAGACTGCAGAGGAGCACTCCACCAACTGAGCTAAATCCCAGCCCGTTCTGGAGACAGGGAGGAGTGAAAGTTCAATGCAAAAGGCAGTCTATGCAATTCGCCAGATCCTGTCTCAAAGTAAAACATAAAGAACGGGGCTGGAGTTGCAGCTCAGTGGTAGAGCCCTTGCCTAGCATGGGCAATATCCCTGGTTTCAGCCTCTGGTACTAAAAAAACCCAAATATTTACTTATTTTTGTGGTGCTGGGGATCAAACCTAGGACCTTGCTCATGCTAGGCAAATCTCCTACTACTGAGCTACATCCTCAGTCTTATTTATTTTTGTGGTAATGGGGAGTCAAACTCAGGGCCTCATATATGCTAGGCAAGTGCTCTGCCACTGAATTGCACCCCTGCCCCCCTTTTAATTTTTTTGGGATATTGTCTCACTAAATTGCACAGGCTGCCTCTGGCACTGAACTCCTGCCTCAGCCTTCTGAGTGGCCAGGATTACAGGGTGCAAGCCACAGCACCTGTTTTTTATTTTTATTTATTTAAATTTAATTAATTAATTAATTTATTTATTTATTTTTTGGTCTTTTGAGAGAGGATCTCAATATGTAGCCCAGGCTGACCTCAAGCTCACAGTCCTCCTGGCTTGGCTTTATGAGTGCTGGGATTACTGTAGAGCCTTTAAAAAAAAGAATTATATTTACTTAATTTTGCAATACTGGGGACCAAACTCAGGACCTTGCTCATGCTAGGGAAGCACCCTACCACTGAGCTACATCCCCAGCCTTACTTATTTAAAGAGATGGGATCTCATTATGTTCCCTAGGCTGGTCTAGAATTCCTGAGCTCAAGTGATCCTCCTGCCTCAGGCTCCTGAATAGCTGGGACTACAGGCACACAGCACTGTTGCCCCCAGTGATAAAAGTTGTTTTGTTTTGTTTTGTTTTGTTTTTTAAATTGAGAAGCCATGACCTTGTCACATCCCCTCTGATTCTTTAAGATTTCCTGGTTTCTTTTTCTTCTCCTGAAGTCTTTCACATATACAGGGGAAAAAGTCCAGATTTTTTTCCTTACCAGCATCACTGTACAGAACAGATTGGCAGGGCAGAGGCAGTTACTGTCCCATGACTCCTCCTGTGAACTAACACACAGACCCACAGGACTTCCAGCTTACAGAAATTCTTACTCATTTTATGCAGGACCTTGTCTCCTGCCCAAGGAAGCAGGCAAGACAGCCCATGTTCCACCCATTTTATGCCCATGGATAATTTACTCCAGAAAGGCTAACTTGGCCCAGACCATCAGTGGCAGAGCTGGGCTTGTCCAGTGTGACTTTTCATGTGTACTATGAGCTCCGGCTCATGTATTCACTGAGAACTTGACGTGTCAGGCACATTGCCAGGAACTCCTGCGTACTAGCTTCCTTTCCCGAGGGAAGCTTTCCCAGACCCTGCCCATGCAACTAAAGATGAGGTTTAAAATGTGGCACACCTATTCAACATGCCAACATGTCACAGTTGAGTAGAGCCATGGCCCCATGTGGTGGTTAAAAGCTATGCTCTAGAGCCAGACTAGCCTTGAACCCCACATCTGCCATCAAGGCAACTCCCTGTATTTCCTCATCCAGAAAATGGGGATCATTGCGCCAGTCCATACCGTAGTTGTGAGGACTGAATTGGTGCAGGGGAAGCACTTACAATCATGCCTGTTGCGCAATAAGAACCTAATGAGCATGCACTGTTAGTATTTGAAAATTCCTTAATATCATCTCAAAAACAAAACCAAACAAAACCATTGCCTTTACCTTCTGTTAGTGTTGCAAAGCTTCCATCTCAGTTCATTGTAGACTCTGGAGTTTCCTGTAGTTCAGGTGGAGTTCACAAACCATTGCTGCATCTACACAGCGTACCCTTGCCTCAGCTCCTCCATCCTGCCCTATCCCTTTAAGGGACACCTATTATGGCCTGGACACGGTAGTGGATGCTGGGATGAGATGCCCAGACCCCCTCTCAGGAATGAACTGTTGCCCTCAATGCTGACGGCTGGCAGCAGGAAGCCCTCAGCTGTCAGCCCCTTGGGGTTGCTCTGGCTGAAGAACACCTGTCCCAAGGTCACGCCTCCTCTGGTAGCCCGCACCCAAAGGCTCATCACTTCGGCAGAGTGGAGGCCTGGCCTGCTGCCCAGCTCAGGCCAATCGGAGCTATGGAACGTGGGGATGGCTGTGGCCCCACTGTGCCTGCACAGTTGCTCCACTGTGCTCTGCTCAATTCTTTCCCCCTGTGCAGTCTCCTCAAGCTGCTCTCAGGAGACCCAAGCGATGACAGGCACAGAAGATGCAGAGATGAGCAAGCCTCGGTCTGGCTTTCAAGGTGTCAGGCAGAGCAGGAGGCACTTGTTTTGTTGTTTTGTTTTTTTGAGACAGGGTCTCACTCTTGTAGCATAGGCTGGCTTTAAACTTGTGATCCTCCTGCCTTGACCTCCCAAATGCTGGGAATATAGGCACGTCACCACACCCAACGAGCAACTGCTGCTACCTTAGTGATGGTATGAAGCTCATAATGGGGGAAGCACCAAAATAAATAAATAATAAATAAAATGCAGTGTTAGCTTATTTGAAGGGGGCAGAATTGAGAGGAATCTACCACCCAGACCCAGGGGTCTAGGCCTAGATACCCTCAGATAGTGAAAGCCCTTTATAGTCCGGGCCCACCTTCTGGCCTGCTGGGGTCTCCTGAAGGCTCTGACGTCCCGTTTGTATGATCAAGCCTGATGCAGAGCTGGGCTGATTCTGAAACTTGCCTAGAACCAGAAGAACTTAGCAAAATGTCTACGACCAGCAAAACTCAGGGCAGTAATGTCACACGGAAGTAAACAATTCCTTGGCATCTCTGAGTGCCTTGCAGATTGGTGTTCAGAGGCTTGTGGCCCTCCACTGGGGACCAGCCAGGCTGCCTGAAAAGGCACTGGGGAGTATGGTCAGGCTAGCACAGGAGAGAGGTCAGGATTTAAATGAAGACCCTGCACACCCAGGCCTTCACCCTGGCCGACTCCTAATGGGCTCACAGGTCTGAGGTGGCAGAGCAGCTCCAGGATCATCTGCTGTGGAAAAACTGCTTCCCAGCTAGCTTAGATGAGCCAGTGGAGGGAGTGGCTGCCAAGACCCCATAATCTGGGGAGGTGAAGGGCAACTTCTTACCCTTCAGCTTCTTTCGTTTGGCCCTATGCTTTCTGAAGCAAAGCTGGCAGACACTGCCTGGTTCCATTCCTCAAGACACTTGACTCTTCTGCCACTTCCCCACCTTCACAAGGTGGTCTTTCTTACCTGTTGCCCTTCACTCTTCTCCCTTCCTGAAGTCCTGCAGGGGGTGCTTGTATCGCCGTACACATGGGCTCTTCATCTTCCAGGTATCTGGGCAACTGGAAGCAATCTGGAGGCCATCTGGTGCTGCCTGCTACTCAGCTGAGAGCATCTGCTGGACCTTGACCAGGAAGCACAGGCCCAGTGGGTGGGCGTACCCCTGAGGCAGCCTGCGTTCCCCTAGGGCCACTCAGAGGAAACCTTCCCCCAGGACGGGCCTTCAAATCAGACTGGCTGCATAGGAAACATTTTGAATGCTTCTACATTGTGCTTGTCTCCCAGGCATTACACCAGTCCTGCACAGAAATGGAGTAGGTGTTCAGAAAGGTTGAGGGCTTGGGGTTGCCAGCTTCTACCGGCAGCCTATTCCAGTAGGAACAGAGGCTTCCCCTCAGCCCGAGCTCCAACTCCAGTGCTCTAGCACACAATGTGCTCTCAGGGACCCCAAAGAGTTAGGGGAACTCCTATAGGAGTTCACAGACTGGGAAGGGCTCAGAGCCTGGCAAATTGACAGGCACAGGGTCTATAGAGGGCTCCCTGCCTCACCCAGCTCAGGAGTGCAGAAGGTACCTGTAGCTGGAGGAACACTTTCTCTGGACTTGGAGGGCGGCTGAGGGGAGACAGATCAGCAAGCTTCATCCAACCACCAGTCCCTGCTCTGCGGAAACAGAGCCTTCCTGGCTTTGCTTGCTGTCATGATTTGGCTCTGGAGTGTCCCTCAAAGGCTTGTACCTCCAGCAGCAATCCTCAAAAGTGGGGCCTCTGGGGAGTGATTGGATCAGAAGGCCTGGCATGGTGGGCTAATCCATCGCTGGGTTTATAATCTGGTGGGACATGGGAGGCAATGGAAACGTGGGGTGGCACTGAGCTGAATGGAGGCGTCTCTTGGATTCTCTCCACTGAGATCTGCTGTGACCCACTATGTGCTTCCTGCCCAGAGGCTCTGCTTATCCATGGGCCCAGAAGCCATGGAGTCAAGTGACAGTAGTGGGTGGAGCCTCTGAAACCATCAGCCAAAGTAAACCTTTCCTTCTTTTAGGTCGTTTTCTCAGGTATTTTGTTACAGCAGTGGAAAGCTGGCTGGCATAGTCTCCTTTACCCCCAAACAGGTTTCTCATCAGCTACCTCTGCCACAAACCTTCCACAGCTCGGAGCTGAGAGTCCCTGGGTGAGCCTGGTGACTAGTCTCCACTAGGCTCACAAGTTCCCCTGTCAACTCTGGTCTCTCGGCTGTCATTGAAAGCAGTCTCCATTTTAATGTCTTTTACATATCAACATACCAGCAAAATCCTCAAGAAATAACATTCATAAATCATCTACCTGTTAAACATTTCTTCCCCTCCACTTTTCAGAAATGGGCTCTTATTACATCACCCAGTGGCCCCCAAACTCCTGGGCTCCAGCAATCCTCTTGCCTCAGACGCCCCAGCAGCTAAGACTACAGGTACATGCTACTGCGCCTGGATTCCCCTCTGAAACACTGCTCTTTTGAGAACAAAGTATCCTATTTCTTCCTGTTAGTCTCTGTTCTCAATTCCTCACTTTCCAGGCCTCTCCCGCATGGTAAAAGGAAAAACAAAGCACATGAAATCATTAAGCAAAATGGGGACAAAGTGGTTTCTCTTGAGCCCTGAGCGTTCAGATCAGAGGAGCAGGTGGAGTTCAGGCTTGAGGTTCCTGGAGAAAGCAACTGGCAAACCGTAAGTGAAGCCAGATTCCACAATCAGGTCAAACTCCCAAGTGGTAGGGGCTGAGGCAGCAGAACCCAAGACCTTCTCAGCTGAGGCTGAGTCCAGGCTAGGTTATAAGCATCGCAGCGATCCCAGCACACTGCTCTTCATTCCACTGGCTCAGCCAACCCAGGGTCAGATAGATGACCCTGATGGCCCAGAGGCCTCGGCACCTCCTGCCTGGGGTAAGCTGCTGTTGCTTCCTCTGTGTGACTGGTACAAATACCACAAGAGTGCCAGACAGCTCACAACCCTCCAGAGCTGGCACTACTGCAGCCCTGCCCAGGGAGCAGCAGAGACAAGGCAAAGGAGATGCAGGAGAAGATTTAATTTACAGAGCAGCTGCATGGGGCCCAGTCCCACAGGGGTGGTGTGTAACCTCAGAGGGCAGCACTCACCCCCTTCCACCAGGACACAGTCCCCACAGACCCTGGCGTGGGGCTCCCCACACTGTGCAGAGTGCTCCAGTCAAAAGGAGAGGAGATGTGGGAATAAGGCTGTCCCCAAGGAGGGCGAGTCTGTGGCCTGGGGATGGTTGCACACATGGAGGCCCAGAGGTTGGTAAGACCAGTCCATGTCCTGGCACAGTCCTCGCTCAGCCTGCGGCCCTAGAGGAAACCTTCTCGGCGGAACTGTTCTTGAAGGAGGGCGCGGTACTGGTCAAATCCCCCCTCGACCCGGGTGACACCGCCTCCTTCACACACCCACAGCTCCCGGCACACCAGGCGGATGAAGCGCTCATCGTGGGAGACCAGAATCACACCACCCTGAAAGACAGAACAGGAGGCACTCAGGAGGCACCAAGGTTGCGGCCGGGAGGAGGAGCCGTCTCGAGAGGCACACTCACTCGGAAACTGTTCAGCGCACGGCCCAGAGCCTCGATCGTTTCCATGTCCAGGTGGTTGGTAGGTTCATCCAGAATGTAGAAGTTGGGGCTGAAAGGCAGAACGCAGGAAAACAGGCAATTATGAGGGGGAAAAGAGGGGAAAATGAGCCCCTCCATTAGCAAGATGAGAGTCATTTTTTCTACTGGGCAAGAAGAAGACACATGAGAGCAAGCTCTCTAGAAAATGAGACCTCACCAGGGCATGGTCATCTGAGCAAAGGCCACTCGGCTCTTCTGGCCCCCAGACAAGCTCGCAACAGGACGCATGGCCAGTTCTCCAGAAATGCCGTACCGGCCCAGCTGGTGGCGGTACTCCTCCTCAGGCTGCCCTGGAAAAGGAGCTCTGTCAGAGGGCCTCTTCGCCCCACTCCCTCCTTACCCCTCATTCCTGTGTCCAAATGCCCACATCCCTATGCCTACACCAACCCTCCAGGAGGCCTTGCTTCAGGAGTCTGCCTGGACCCTGTGGCCTCAGCTCCAACCCCTAACACACCAGGGAACTTGCGTGCCAGCAGCTCCACAGCACTGACGTTCAGGTCCAACTGCTCCACATGGTGCTGGCTGAAATAGCCAAGCTTCAGATTCCTGCAGGCGGAAATGGAGGTGGAAGGCACCAACTCCAAAGGAGGAGAGGCAGTGCTCATGTTTGTGTGTGAGGACACCCTACCTGTGGGCATGTCTGATGCCGCGAACAGGAGGCAGGTCCCCCATGAGCAGCTTCAGCATGGTGGACTTCCCAGCCCCATTCTCCCCAACCTGTAAGCGGCAGGAGGACATTAATGAGCACATGTGTGTGCAGCACTGAAGGGAAGGAGATGAGAAGGGGGCTTGGGTTGTCCCAATGACACCTGCAACCAAAAACCTCTAAGGAGCCGCACAGATAGGTGAAGTGAGGATACAAACAGAATTAATCCTTAGAAACTGCTAAGTGCTGAGGATTTACTTCTCCCAATAACCAAGTGAGGCAGACATTCCCTCCCTTTTGAGGAAAAGGAAAGTGCTTGGTAACCAAACAAGGGAATGGTACAGTCAGGATCTAAATAAACCCTGACCCTAAAACCTGTGCTCTAGCCCCAATGTCCCATGCCTGAGATAACTCAGAATTGAGACCAACAAAGTATTTCTCTAGGTAGTCACAAAATATCACAGAGCAGGCTTTGATTAGCTCTCTGAGACTATGGTACTGGAGAGGTCTAACCAGAATAGCATCCTTCATCCCGGCCCAACTCCTATCCCTGCGTGTCTCCTCCTTCTACGGCCTCAGCACTGGCCTAATCCACACAAGCTGGGGTAAATGACTCCCAGCACAAGGAACAGAGAAGCAGCCACCTTACCACGCATATCCGAGACTCGAGATCAGCAGAGACGGATAGACGACTAAAGATGACATGCTTAGGATCATAGTAAAAATCCACCTCGTCTAGCTGCAGAATTGGTGGTGAGAACTTCTCAAACCCATCCGGGAACCTGCAGGAGGTACAGGTAAGGAGCATGGGGATAGCCAGAAATAGGTTCCCTACCAGCCTCCCCCAAGGCTTAGCACTCACTTTATCACGACCTCTGATTCCTTGTCCACAGGCTTTAGGTCAGGTCTGAGAAAAGAGATGGATTGGATTAAGTTTATGACTTTAAAAAGTAATCTTACAGCTAGTGGTACAGCTCAGTGGCACAGTGCTTGTCTAGCTCATTTGAGGCCCAGGTCAATCCCCAGCACTACCAAAAATTCATATGAAAATGTAAAAACCTGCTGGGCACAGTGGCATATACTTGTAATCCCAGGGACACGGGAGGAGGAGGCAGGGGGACTGCGAATTTGAGGTCAGAGATAGCCTGTATAATTTAGCAAGAATATGGTTTAAATTAAAAAAAATAAAATAAACATGGGCTGGGGGCGGTGCAGCCCAGTGGTAGAGCACTTGCAAAGTGTGTGTGAGGCCTTGGATTTAACCAACTACCTCACAAAAATAAATAAATAAGTAAACAAATAAGTAAATACTGAACCAGGGTAGATACCATGGTGCATGTCTGAATTCCCAACCACTCAGAGGCTAAGGCAGGAGGATTGCAGGTTTGAGGCTAGAGGCACCCTGTGAAACTTAGCAAGCCCTTCTGTCAAAAAAAAAAGAGGGGGGGTTGAAGTGCACCTGAGCATCAGAGCACTGCCTAGTACGTGCCAAGACCCTGGGTTCAATTCCCCCACTGCTCCAAAAACAAAAAACCCCAAAACAAAACAAAACTGACGTGGGTGTGGTGGTGCACAATTGTAATCCCAGCACTGGGGAGGCTGACGCAGGAAGACCAACAGTTCGAGGCCAACCTGCCCTACATAGAGAGTTTGAAACCAGCCTGGGTTATATAGTGAGAAAAAAGAAAGAAAAGAAAAAAGGGAAAGAAAAAAAAGCCCAAAGGAAAGAGAAAGAAAAGAAGGAGGAGGAAAAGAGGAAGAAATGAAAGAAAGAAAAAAGGAAATAACTTCATTTATTTCTCTTGCACAAGTAAAAAACATAAGCTCAGAGACAACTTAAAAAAGGATTATACTCGCAGCACCCATTAACATTAGAGTACAATCTTCTAGTTCAGTACCTGCTGAGAAAAAGAATCATCTTTTTCATAACTTTTAAAGATTTTTACCTATTCTTGCAATGCTGGGCATCAATCCCAGGGCTTTATGCATGCTAGGCAGGTGCTCTGCTGCTAAGCCACATCCCCAGCCCTTTTTTGTAGCTTTTTACCCTTGGTTTAACATCTGGTGATATATGTTTCTATGTCACCAAGTTTTAAGCCTTACGGATTTAATCTCCCCTTGCACAACTTCTAGAAAGGCTGGTTCAAGATTAAGCTTTCAACGTGCAATGTCTTTAGTCACTAAGGAAATGCAAATCAAAACCACAACAAAATACTATCTTACACTCATCAGAACAGCTAAAACTAAAGAGTTAGAAACCACTTTTAGGTATGTACCCAAGTGAAATGAAAATATGTCAGGGCCTAGCCAAGGACATGGTACTCACAGCTTCTCCAGCATCTTGAGTTTACTCTGCACTTGAGAGGCCCTGTTGGCATTGTAGCGAAACCGGTCAATGAAAACCTATGGGAGGAAGAGGGGAGCCACTGGTCAGGCCCCCTCACTCCTCCATCTCTGACACCATGAGATGGCCACAGCCCTCCCTGCCCACCTGGATGTGCTGGCGATACTGCTGCTGTGCCTCATATTCGCGCTGCTGACTGAGAAGCCGCTCCTGCTTGCTCTTGATGAAGGTCTCAAAGTCTCCCCGGTACCCATCCAGCCGCTGGCTGTGCAGGTGAATGATGTCTGTGGCGATGGCATTCAGGAAGTTGCGGTCATGAGAAACGACTAGGATTGTGGAGGGCCACGTCTGAGGAGTCACAGGACAGCAGGCCCAGTTTGGGAGGGCAATCAGCTCCTAGGACCCCAAGGGTCTTGAAGGCAGACTTTCCCCAAGCCCACTCCAGAGCCTTTCCCCAAACTTACCTGCAGGTAATTCTCTAGCCATAGGATGGCCCTGACATCCAGCATGTTTGTGGGTTCTGGAGAGGAAATGGGCGAGCACATACTTGAGACTGAAGGGTTGGAGAACTAGGAACAGAAAGCTACCACCCTTCCTCACCCCAAAGTTAGAGTGCCCTATTTCAAACTCACCATCTAAGAGCAAAAGATCTGGCCTGTGAAAAAGAATAATTGTATTGGTACAAGGTTTTAGGTCAGCGACTCACTGTTACATCCCAAGAGCCCAGGCCCATCCTCCACAAGCCTCCATACACAGGCCCAGGAGACTCACCTGGCAAACAGGGCCCGGGCCAGCGCCAGTCTCATTCTCCAGCCACCTGAGAACTCCCTAAAGACAGACAGAGTCTCATCAGGGGTGGGGGTGTTCATCAGGGCAAGCAGGAGTAAAGCCAACAGTCTTCAGAGCAAGAATGGCAAGGCCCACTCACCGGGTAGGCTGCTGCTGCATTGCAGGGGTAAAGCCAAGCCCAGCAAGAATGACCGATGCCCTAGGAATGAAGTTAGAGTGCCCCATTTTAAACTCACCATCTAACTAGTTGGAATAGTTCACAGGAGGAAAAGGTGAAATATGATGGAGAGGGAGAATTTTAATACCTGGCAGGTGCCTTATCAGCCTCAATCTCCTCCAATTTGGCATAGACTTCTGCCAGCTGTGAAGCTTCTGAGCCCTCCGCCCTGGGAAGGAGAAAGAACCACCAGCCTAAGTTGGGGCAGTCTAGGAGGATGTCCTGCATCCCACAGTTGGAAAGCAGGCCACTGACCGCCTTGTTGTCAGGACAGGTATAGAATACAGGAAGAACTTGCCTAAAATAGCAAGAGTAATGGGTACAGTGGAAAGAATGCAGGCTTTAGAATCCCACAGTGCCAAGTTCCAAGCTCTGCTGATCTGTAGGACAGGCATGTGACCTACAGATTCTGACAGCATGGTGGGCACTCTGTGAAGGACAGCTACTAGCCTGGAGACCTCACCTTCCAGCAGCAATCTGGGCGCTGAGCTCCCGCTCCCGCCGCAGCAGGTCCTCTCGCACACTGTCACTCTCCAGCACACTCTGCAGGGCGGGGGTGTCATCTCCAGCAACCTCCTGCTCTACATACAGCAGGGAAATGTGGGCTGGAACCCGCAGGCTCCGGGTGGCCAGCATCTTGAGCAGCGTTGTCTTCCCTAGCCCATTCCGTCCCACCAGCCCATAGCGGCGGCCCCATGCCAAGTTCACATCTGCTCCAGCCAGCAGTATCCTGAAGGGGTGGTAGAAAGGAGATGAAGGGTGTTCTAGAAACAGGCACACAACAAGTCTACTGATAGGATCCTAACATTGTTTTAGCCCCACGTACCATTTCATCTCTCCAAATTCTCCCTTAACTGGAAAAAGGAAAAGCATGCTGTCCCCCACTGCCATTCCCTCACCTATCACCGAAAGACACGTCAAAGTTCTCAATTCGCACATCATAGGACTTATTCTTGCCTGATGATTCCAACCGACTCTCCTTTCTGCTGCCCGCCTGGCTGGCTGATGCTTCTTCCAAGACTCTTTCAAAGGGAGAAAGAGGTAGCTCTTAGGACTCTCAACCATCTTTTAGTCACAGACAGACTGCTCTGCCCTCTTCTGAGCCCTTCTTCCTAAACTTACAGAGGGTTGCTGGTCTTCAATGTATCCTTTTCTGAGCGCTTCTCCTGCTTTGCCTTCAGTCGAGCCTCAGCCTTCTCTAGCTTCTTTGCATTCACTGTCTAAGTGAATTCCAAACACAACCACTTCATCCTAGGGTGTAGGCTCAGAGAGAAGTCCCCAGAGAAAACACCTCAAGTAAACCCTCACAACTCACCCACGATGAACAGACTCAAAAATTCAGGGAAAGTCACAAATTCCCCCAAAACATATCCCAACATTTAGACAGTCAACTCCCACACCCACCATAGACACAGCCCTCTCCCGTTCTCCTCCTCACCGAGGACTGTTCCCTTTTTAGCAGTCCTGGAAGTTTGGTGTCACAGTCTGTAAGCAATAAGAAAAGCAGTCACCTTTTCCCTGAGGGAAAGGAAACTAACATTTTGAGTGACTAATAAGAACCTGGCACAGAAGCCAAAGTGCATGGTGGCACACAACTATAATCCCATCACTTGGGAGACTGAGGCAGGAGGATCAATGTGAGTTTGAGGCCAGCCTAGGTTATCCAATGAGGCCCTATCTTAAAAAAAAAAAAAAAAAAAAGAGCTAGGCACAGACAGACATTTTCAAGAAAGTGTAACAATCCTATGCTAGATGGCTATTGTCCTTCTTGAACTCAAGAAAATAAATCTCACATGTAAGGACAAAGAAGCAGGGGCACGTAGATCATGTTGTTGGTTAGTAGGTTGTAAAACGGGGAGATGAAACCAAATCTATTCAGCTCCAAGGCCCATATGCTTCCTACCTACCCCCAGGAACCTGGAGAATCCTTCAGCCCCACTCCCTTCAACATAGCTCTTTGGCCCTTATAAACATGTCAATTAGCTCCTCCAACCCTTGACCTGTTGCAGAGATGGAAGGTATCCTGAGCTGCAGGGGCAGGAGGCTGGGGGCAGAGGCAGAAGGTAGGTAGTTCAACGTCCCTCACTCTCACCGTAGTTCTCTGTTATCTTTGACAACTGGATAGGGGCGTCCAAGAGCACCTGGCTGTTTCCCTGGCTCTGCGGCTCAGCCCTACGTAAGAACGGAAAGTGCAGTAGGGAGTTGAGAAAAGCTCTTCGGCCGCGGACAGTCTACCCCACCTCTGGTCTCCAGACTCGCCTCCCTCCGCCCCCAGGAGCCCCATCCGCAGGCACGTACAGGCGCAGAGTGTTGTACATGCGTTGGCACACGGCCCTGATGCCCGCGTCATCCTTGCTGTCCCCGGACACCTCTTGCAACAGTTCTCCGACGGCTTCCACTAGGTCATCCACAGACTCGAAATCCGCGCTGCCGCTGTGCAACACGCCTGGGCCGCGCATGGCAGGGCGAGGAGGGCGGGGAGGAGACGTACACACGGTCTGGGTGGCTGGACCCACCGGCTCTCGGGACGAGGTCACGCGAAGGAGAGGCCTGGCGCGAACGCGGCGCAGCCCCTCTTCCTCCTCCCTCCGCCTCCCCGCTTCGTCCTCCCGCCCGTTAGAGCAACTCAGCTCACCCGTCACGTAGTCGAAGACCTGTCCGTCGATTTCGGGGAATTCGTTCCGCAAGATTTCGGCGCAAGTCGCCATGTTCCTGTCGGGATCCCGTCAGCGCAGTCGCCGTGGGACCTCGGCCCAGGCCCGCCCCCTGCCCGCCCCCCGAAAGCGCGCCCTTCTCTCCAGGGCGCACGCGTCGCCGTGACGACAGAAAGGCGCGGAGCCCGCGGGGCGGGGCGCACGGCGCTGGAGCATGCGCAGGCGCAGTCGCGAGTCCCACGGGTGCGGACTTTGCGCGTGCGCGCCGCGTGTGCCTCGGAGAGATTGGCCACACGTGCCGTTCTGGCTACTTCCTGTGCGGAGCGCGGGCGTCTAGGGTGGGGGCACTCCAGGTTGATCTGGTCGCGAACCCTGTCGGTCTGAGGCTGGAGCCTCCCCAGGGACCGGCGGCTGCTAAAAGACATTGTCTTTGCTGGGGTTCCTGCCTCCTCCGGTGCGCCTGCTGCCGCGTGCCCAGCCGGGTCCGTTTTGGAGCCTGCTGAGCATTTTGCTGACTCACGCCAGCTCCTGAGCTCTGAGGCCTGCGGTTTAGTCCTCCTGTACGTCGGGCAGCTTCGTTCAGGCCCAGCTCCTCGGCTCAACCTGGTGGCAGCCAGTCCCCACCCGCGCTCAGTTTTTTGACACTTCATAACAGTTCGGCAGGCCAAAGAGAATTGCGCTGTTCAGTTCTTCCACCACCGCCAAAGGGCAGGAAAATCAGATCCAGAGATGGCCTTTATAAATTCACTAGTATTTATTCCCTCTCTATACCCAAGTGGGCTGGGGTTTAGCTCAGTTGGTAGAGTGCTGCGCTGCAGTCTCTGAGGTCCTGAGTTCAATTCCCAGCACAGCAAAAATGGGAGAAGGGTCTGGCAATCCATTCCCAAGGCAATCCCGAAACAGTCAACCATTGAAAACCCTATGAGGGTCGCTATGGGTCGGATACCGACTCGACAGCACCTAACAACTATACCCAAAGCATTCTTCCCTGTGCGCTCTCAGCGACCATAAAATGCCGTTGCCATTCTTTCACCAACTCCCTCATGTAGTAGTTAGGACCTTCCTCCCAAATGACACTGCTTTTATTGCTTTATATTTAATGTGAATATTCTTCCAACTCAGCTCCAAAATTGGCACCTACAGTTACACCGTTATCCTTTTTATTTATGTTTTTTTTCAGACAGGGTCTCATTTTGTAGAATACATTGGCTTGGAACCTGAGATTCTGCTTCAGCCTCCTAAATGCTAGGATTACAGGTTTACCAAATTAAATGTTGCCACATGAACAACCAGGCCTACTATTTTTTTTATTAGAAATTTTTAATGTACATCATAATGTGATTCATTTTGACATGCTTTTCATTGTGACAACTTTCATATATGCAATTTGATAAGCATTATTCATATAGGTTACCCCTTACCCTCCTCTATGTTCCCCCCCCTTCCCATCTAAGTTTCCCATCCAAGTCTTCTCTATCTTTTACTATATAGTATTTTTCTACATGTCCTTGGGTTCCATTTCTGTTTAAGATAGAAACTTTTCCTGTAGTGGTCTTTGTTTCTATCTTGTTAGAACAATTACATGCGATTTCTAGTCCATTTATATTGACCTCATTCTTATCTTCCCTCCCCCCCCTTTTAATGTGATCTGACCTTTGAGTAGGATTTTTCCTTGTAATTTTGAGTCAGCTTTCTCATATGAGTGAGAACATGTGTTGTTTCTCTTTCTGAGCTTGTGTTCGTTCACTTAATTTTCTCTAATTCCATCCATTTTGCTGCGAATGACCCTATTTCATTTTTCTTGATTGCTGAATAGTATTCCATTGTGTATATATACCATGGTTTTTTAATCCATTCTTCTGTTGAAGGGCACTTTGGTTGATTCCATATCTTTGCTATTGTGAAAAGCGCTGCATTGAACATGGAGATGCAGGTGTCTCTGTGGTATGATGACTCATCTCCCTTTGGGTAAATTCCCAATAGTGTTATAGCTGGGTCATATGGTAGATCTATTTTTAGTTTTTTTGAGGTACCTCCATATTGATTTCCATAGTGGTTGCACCAAT